>ML661908.1:1924603-1969421 GCA_007570785.1 Antilocapra americana | reverse complement strand
AATGATATCTGTGAATCATTTCAGAAATATCTCAGAATATTCAAACTGTATCATAATACACATGCTCTCTTGCAACTTGCTTCTTCCCTGAACTACACATCTTGGTTGTAATTGATATCAATTTACAAACATCTTTACACATTTTAGTGGCCATAATAACATATTAATCCATTATATGCTTATGTATAATTCTAAACCTATAATCTTGTGACTATGTCTGTTGATTTAATCTTATACTACTACAAACAATGTTGAGATAAATATCCTTATGCAAATAGCTTGTGCTAAAGTGTGAAAACACAATTGCAAGACGCATTCATAAAATGAAATTACTGTATCAAATGTCATATGTCACTTTTATTTGGCACTTAAAAACAAGTTTCCTTGCAAACAAGTTTCTAATATGTGAACCCACCTACCTCCGTTTCAACATCAACATCAGTGTATAATCATCCTTTCACACTTTGGCAACTGTGATGGTTGAAATATCAAGTCTCATATTATCAATTTTGAATCAGTGCTATTCTGATGGAAATTTTATATAGTATATTTCATATACTTAAAAGGCTTTAGCATTTTGTATGAACTATCTTTCTGTATCCTTTGCTCATTTTAAAGGCATTTTCACAGATTTTCATTGGTTTTTAATTGCTTATTATAAATTAAGAATTGCATTTTTTGCCTATCCAGATGGCTCAGTGTCTTTATTTGGTATGTCACTCATTGTTAATTTGGATAATAATACTTTCATGCAACAATTTTTCAAAAGTGTGTAGTCAAATTTATCTATACTTCAAGACACTTTGATTTATATTATATTGAAATGACTGCCATTCTAATAGTATGAAAAAATTTCAATTTGTAATAATGTTTTTATCAATTAATTTTCCATTTAATTATTTTAGTCTCCTATTATTTATTTTGCATTAAAGACTGATATAAAATTCAAATTTATTATTGTGTTTTTTCAAGGAGTTTGGCAAGGTTTTCTAAATCTATTTATTCAAAACTAGTTTATTAAAAACTAAATTTCTGTTTAATCATCTGTTTCTGAGTTCTTACTGCTACTCTATCTATTTTGGAGTTCTTTCTTCTATTCTATTGATATGTCTGTATTTTTATGCATAAGTACCTGATGTTTTGTTTTCTAAAACTATATACATATTGAAATATCTTACAGAGTTTGTTTCTACACATTATTCCTTTTTAAAAGAAACTTCCTGGCAATTCTTGCAAGACTTTTATTCCAAATATACCCTATAATTAGCTTGCTCAGTTGCAAACAGAAATCATTTTGATGCTTTGTATTGATACGGCACTAAATTTATGATTAATTTATGGAAAACTGGTCACAGAAAATTCATCTCTTTCTATTCAAGTATTCTTTTAAGTTCCTCTTTTCATTTTTATTTTTATCATCTACTTTAACTGTTTAGATTTTCCAAAGTAAGTTCGTTTTACTCTTACTACTTTAAAAAAGGGGAATTATTCCATTATGTTTTCTAGATGGTTGTTCTTATATAAGAAATACATATATACATGCAAAATTATAGCTAAAATTATTTTATATTCCATAATAGGTTTTAACATTATTCACATATTTATTCAAGGTATAGCTCCTACACTTCAAATATATATCTATACCTTTGATTTTCTTCTCCAGTCTAAATGTGTCAAATAATTACTCCCCAAAATATGTCTATATATATATATATATATATACACATATATATATATAAAATTTATTTTTTAATTGAAGGATAATTGCTTTACAGAATTGTTTTGGCTTCTGCCCAACATCAACATGAATCAGCCACAGGTATACATAAGTCCCCTCCCTCTTGAACCTCCCTCCCACCTCCCTCCCTACCTCTAGGTTGTTACAGAGAACTCAAACCAGTGCTCTATAACAACCAAAAGCTTACTTTTGATATTAGAATTTCTTTAAGCCATTCTTACCTTTACAAACAAGGCTTCTAATTCTCCATTAAAAGTTACACTTGGTTTTGCTTTGTTTGTATAAATATATAGCAATACTTATATCTATGTATCTATATGCACACATATATATAATAATACAGGTTTTAAAATGTACTCCAAAGCTGTGTTTTCTTTTTTCTTATACCATGTGCTTTTCACTTCATTTGTCATCTGTGACTCTTGAAGGAAAGTAACAAGGCAAGTTGAGTCTTCTGGGGCTCAGTTGACAAATCCTATCTATGTTTCTTTCCAAGGGCATTGGAGAATTCCATGGATTGTATAGTCTATGGGGTCACAAAGAGTCAGAAACTGCTGAGTGACTTTCACTTTCACAAGGGCAATGGAAAAGTAAAATCCATGAGCCCTTATCTCTAGTTTTCCTAAGATTAGGCTTCTCAGGGTACAGTGAATGCAGCGTTGTGGTAAAAAAAAACAACAGAATATTGTCTGTTTGTTTGAGGAGGGAGTTTGGATGATGAGAGACGGATATGAAAATTTTTGTGTCTCAATAATAAATGTCCCTTCAGTGGCAAGGTAACATGAAAAGACTTGTAGCCCCAAGTCCAGGACTAATTACATGCCTTTAATACAGTACTTAGAATTTTCCTCATTTGAAGTGTGAGCATGTTAGAGTACACAGTGCCAAAATATTTTTTATATTTAACTTTATTTGAATTCTATCACTTAATGCAACCTAGAAGGTAACAACTTGGCAAGCTGAATTACCAGACTAGATTATAATCTCCCATTTATGCATTTTTATTCCCTATAGCTTTAAAATGCAGAGAAATAAGGCACTTCAAAGCTTCTCTTTCTGCTTATTTGGGCTGCATTTTCATTTGTATGGAAAATGAATTCAGAATATATTTCTGCTTAATTTTATATTCTGCCAAGCTTTTTTCTTAATTTGATTGAAGAGTTTACATTTTTATAGAAAGTGAAGCTCTACTAAGATGCAGATTTTTTGGTTGTGAAAATAAAGGATTGGAAAATGCATGTTTGGTTGACATGCAAAGGGTAGGTCCTACCTAATATTTTTAGTTTTTTTTTTTTTTTTTGGAAAGCAAACTTCATTGCTTGTAATAGTTTAACATAATGCTATTTAAGATTTTGATGAGATAGTTTTCTTTTCTAAGTAAGTACCCTAAAGGAATTCTCCGGTAGTCAAGTGGTTAAGCCTCTGAGATTTCACTGCCAGGCCCAGGATTCAATCCCTGGTGAGGAAATTAAGATCCTGCAAGCCACACAGTGTGGGGGAAAAAAAAAAAAAATGTTGGTACTGTCATCGTTATCTTTGCCCAAGTCATTTCAGAGCATAGGGTTTGAAATACAAGATATCTTCCCGCCCTGCTCTGTGCCAGGCATGTGCCAGTCACCAGTGGAACTCGAGGTTTACTGAGTGGAGGCAATGAGATCTGGGCCTGCCACAACTCTCTGTGGAATCCTGCAAACTTGATTCAGCGTCTCCCAAGGGCTTGTGACACACGAGCAGCACGGAAGGATGAGTAACCGTGGAACCCTGGCAAGCAGCCAACCCCTCCGCACTGAAGCTCAGCTCGCTTTACTGTAGCTCCACTGGGCTGGATACACATGGAGGATGGATGGCTGCAGGATGCTGGAACAGCTGCTGGGGAGATCGGCTCAAGTGGACCACATGGAACTGGGCTGGGAAGGAGGCGTGTGGCTGTTAGGACGTTTGCTAAAGGGCTGCTCAAACCACACCACAGTGCCCTCAGCTCCTAGACTCTGACAACAAATAGCATCAAGGAGTCCATCTCTGCCTGTAAATTTTAGGGGTGGGGGAAAGATGCATTTTTTTTTTTTTCAAATAAGGAAAGGAAAACAAAGTCACAGAGGCAAAGTTCTTTCTGAGAATGCTGGACTGACTCTTATTTTGACATGAGTTCCCTTAAGCAGTCAATAGACAGATATCTAAATGTTTTGATTTGTCTTTGATAAAATCAGCAGGTTCCACAGTTCCAGATTTCAGAATGTGCTCTTTTAGCTTCCTTTTCAAATCCTGTAAATCAACATGGGCAAAAGTATGGCGTTAGCTAGGGCAAGGTAATAACAATGAAGGAACAATTAAGAAGTTAAAAAAAAAATCTACACTGCTTTTCTGACAATTAAGTCGTCTCCTGGAGGGCTTTGTGTATTTTTGGAGATTAAATTAGTCTTAAGTTGGTGCTAAGGTTTGAAGTTGTCTGAGAGAATAAGCATTTTGTTGGTAGAAAAATAAACTGAAAAAATAAACTCAAATACTGGAGAAGGGAATGGCAACCCACTCCAGTATTTTTGCCTGGGAAATCCCATGGAAGGGGAGCCTGGAGGGCTACAGTCCACAGGATTACAAAAGAGTCAGACACAACTTAGAGATTGAGGACACACACACACACACACACACCTCAAATACCATAGAATATGATCCATTCCTTGACTCCAAATTTAGAGCTGACTACAAGATTTTGTCTTATTTATTAATGTACAGTTTGTATATATGACCAGATTGAAGTCAGTTTGTTTATTTGGATGTTTCCTAATTCAAGATATTTTAGATATCCTCCACCACACCCTGCAATCATAACCCTAATCCATTCATTTGCTCATCTAGCATGTATCTGACACAATGCAAGGGAGCATGTACACAATAATGGATAAGAAAAATATAATTCAACTCTTAGAAATTGCATGTTTATTGTTTAAAGTTTACTCTGCTTTTTACTGTTCAGTGATACCACATCATACAATACATGGTGTTGTTCTTTAGTTACTAGGTTGTAGCAGACTCTTTATAACCCCCTGGACTATAGTCCACCAAGCTCCTCTGTCAACAGGATTCTCCAGGTAAAAATAGTGGAGTGAGTTGCTATTTCCTTCTCCAGGGGATCTTCCCAACCCAAGGATTGAACCCATGTCTTCTGCATTAGAGGTGAATTTTTTACTGCTGAGCCACCAGGGAAGCCCATAATATATGATACCCTATAATAAAAGGTCAACAATTTCACTGGAGAAGTATGAACCACCTGAAAAGAAAATAATATGAGGCAATGTGTAACAATTACCCAAAGAGTTCTTCAGAGCAGGCATACTTTCTACAAAGGGCCCGATGGTAAATATTTTGTGCTTTATGGGCCAAATGGTTTCTTTTATGATTATTCAACTCTGCCATTAAAGCACAAAAGAAGCCATAGACAACCAACAAGATAATGGGTATGATTTTATTCCAGTAAAACCTTATTCACACAAACAGGTAGAGAGCTGGATTTGGTCAACAAGTTGTAAATAGTTTGTCAATTCCTGCCTCAGAAAATAATTTGCATAGGGATAGGAGAAGAGAAGTCAGAGAGGAGGTCCACTAGACAATAAACACTGGAAGAAAAAAGTGGTTCATGCCCATTTGCAGAATTTCCACAAATAATTAGAATGTACTGCCCATCTTCCTGGGCTTCCCAGGTGGCACTAGTGGTAAAGAACCCTCCTGCCAATGCAGGAGATATAAGAGACACGGGCTCTATTCCTGGGTCAAGAAGATCCCCTGGAGCAGGGCATGTAAACCTACTCCAGTATTCTTGCCTGGAAAATCCCATAGACAGAGAAGCCTGGTGGGCTACAGTCCATGAGGTCGCAAATAATCAGACACAACTGAAGTGACCCAACACACACACGCGTACATCTTCTTGGAGCTTCCCACGTGGATCAGCGGTAAAGAATCCGTCAATATATTCTTATTGGCAGTATGTGAATTCATTTATCTGGATTCAAACTCTGCTAGACGCATCAAGTTTAACTCCATCTTTTCTAGACCAATTCTTTCCACTTGAGGCTTTAGCCTTCCCTTGGTTTTGAGCTTGGTGTCTGGAAGAGACTTGGTTTCCAAATCTCTTAAGCACTTAACAGATAAACACAAACTGACTGCTTTAAAGCTCAGGACTGGATTTTATATTGGTTGGCAGCCATAAAATCCTGTACCGGATGGTGAATGAAAATAAGAAAAATAATGAAGAGTAGGGTGTATGTACTTAAGACTGGTTGAAAATAGACAGTGATGGGAAGAATAAAACCTTAGGAAAGATTCTCAGAGATTGAGAGAATGTCAGTGAGGCACATTAACTTTCTTCAGAAGGTCTAGATCACTATAACACACCATTCCCATGGGTAGAGACAACTTCATCAAGAATTTGATGATGTTACAGTTGGATAATGCCACCTCTATAGAGAGTACATGGTAACTATATATTACTGGTGAGTTTATGAATATGTCACTAATTTGAATATACTTTCTTTTCCCATAATACTATCCATAGGCTCTATAATTAAGCATTAATCATTTAAGTTGCTCTTTGAGTTCTTTGAGGCTTTCCAATTACAGTATAAGGATTATAAAAGTTTACGATTATGAATTTTTCTTTTTACCAAAAGTTGTTAATCAAGTAACAAAGTACAAATGATTCTTTTTTAAGTACCAAATGCATTTTAAATAAATGCACATGCAAAGTATATACCCTTATACTGCTTGGGCTATTCAGGTAAAATATTTCCAAAAGACCTTACCACTTTACATCTTTGCCTATGTCCATATTTTCCATTTTAGACCCCTTCTGCCTGGTGTTTTCCCTTGCATTCACATATAACTGAACTGTTCAACTCATTCTGTCTCCTTCTTCAAAGGAGTTTTCCTTGGCCCTTCTAGGAGGGTTAGAAGGTACAAGCCACATCTACCCATTTAGCACCATCCTGGTATATGTCATATTGATTTCTAATCACTTATGTTTTTCTCTTCATTACATTATGAGCCCCCAGAACACAGAAATTCTTTCTGGTCTCGGTAGTCACTGCTTTTGCCTGGTATATAGTAGGTACTCATCACATATTTGGAGTGACAAATGAATGATAATACCCCACTGTATTGTGAGAGTATCATTATGAGTACATCCCAGAAATAAAAGAAAGCTTTTTTTTTTTTTCTTTAGCATGATAGCTAATATCCTATCATCTCATCTTTGACTTAATCATGTTAAAAACAACATCATCTAGAGTGGTAGTGTTTCTGAACTTAGGCAAAGACAACTTAAGTTCATTACTGTCATCATCAACTATGGTACTTCAGGTAAGTCAAAGAGTCTCTCTGAACTTTAGTTTACATATCTATTAACAGAATAAAAATAGTATTCTCCATGGTTGTGCCATACATGAAAAAGGTAATTCCAAAAATGATTTCTAAATCACATGACGGAATATAAACCATCATGGTTATTTCATTTCTGTTCATATTCTGACCTATGTATCACCCGGTAAAACATAGTTAAGTCTTAATGAGCAGGACCTGCCTTGGAATATATGGAATATTATTTTTGATCATTACTTATTTGCCCCTATTAATAGTCACCATTCCTGTTTCTACCAGGTATTAAAAATGCTGTAGCAGATACACATTTCCATATCATTATTTTCTACTTCCGGTTCTAACCTCTAATGCCAAATAAAGAATTAAGGTAGCGAGTAATATAATTTTCTAACTAAATTAGAGTAGGGAAAGAACCATGGTTCTTTAATTTTTAATGAGAATGCTTGGTCTTTAGGTAGAGATGTGCTAAGTGATCAGTTTATGAAGAACAGTTACCTGGGATCGCATATGTGGATCAGGGCTTCTTTCCCAGGTATTCACTTGGCCAGCAGAAAAATGATTCTCTCTTGTTTGAGAGGAATATGGCTATGCCTCTAGCAGATTCACGCTGTTTAACTCCGCTTATCCACTATCTGTGAAAGACAGTTTGGTCTCCAGAATGTTAACTCACATTTAGAGTGTTGGCAGGAGCTTGCAGCGCAGGAGTGAATCTTTAAAGAGACTCACTGTCACATTCACCACCCATCCTATTTGATAAAACAGAGCTATGAAGGTGCTTTAAAAGTCACATACGGTTTTCAGATTAGAAGAAAAACAGCACATTTCTGAAAGCAGAGGGCTTGGATGGTAGAAGTAATTGCCTAGCTCATTCACACATATCTAATGGAAAGAAAGACTCTTGTTATGCCATAGTTAGTTTGTGCAAAATGTTTTCCAATTATCTTTCCTAATTTTGACTGGGAACAACTGGAAAGGAGGTAGCAGAGTAGGTATTTTCAAAAGGTGAGACCAAATTTCACAGGAAGACACAATTTTTTTGTAACTGAATAGATCAGGCATAATCACAATTTAATCCTTTTTAAAGCTAACAAAATTTGTAACTCCTTTGTCTGGAAGTGAGTCTTCTATCTATTCCTATCTTGTAAATTGCAGAGGAATGGAGTGGGAATTGGGTGGTGGGGGTAGAAAAGTAGGAAAAATATTACATGGTTCTTAGGCATAGGGATGCTTAATTCTAAGAATCAAGGAGTTAGTCCCCCTTGAAATAATACTGACAGTGAGACCATCCCTTCAACAATGTAGTCTCTATGTAGGAGACTTTATGAAAATATGTTGCCAATTCCAGGTTTCTCTTTCTAACTTTCTAGACCAATCTTCCCAACTAGAGTCAATTTGGATGCCTGGATGGAACTGCTAACAAATAAGCGTTTTGTCTTCCATTCTGAATGTTTTATAGCTGAAAGTGCAAAGAATAAAATAAAACAAGGCAGGATAACATAAGAGGCATGGCTGTGGAGTCAGGGGAGGAGCAACTTAAGAGAAAGTGCTCTGGAAAAACCTATTTGAAACTGTGACAGGTGAATCACGAAAGATGAGTATGGATGAGCCTTGTAGATGGCCTGTGTAAAGACCCTGAGGATGTAAATAGTTGGCCCTAAGTCTGTAGTATAGTAAGGAAAGCACAGGAATGAAGAGCCCTTTCTTGGGCCTTTGAGACCTTGAGGCTATTATACTTGGTTAAATAAAAACCCTCAAAGGATAGTGAATAAACATAAACACTTTTTTTGAAGTCCATCACTGTATTGAATCATGATCTAAAAATTTCATTCCCTTTTACCCTTGAGAAGCACCTGTCTCGTTAGAGTTTATAAAAATCTGTCCAGTCCACATTCAAACAGTTTCATATCTGAATCCTCCATTTCAAAATTCTACCTGTCTTCTCCTTCTGAGGCTGGGTGTAGTCCCCTGCAGAGTTCAGAGTAGGGGAGGTGGGGCGTGGAAGGGGGAAAATGGCCCTTTGGGGTCACGTTTGGCTTTTGGCCCATCCGTGCTAGTTTTCAGTGGGTTTCCAGCTGCCACTGCTGGTCCTCAGCCTCTGGGTGGCAGGCACTGACTGACCCCCTGGGTACTACAGGGCGTGAGTGCCAGATCTGGGGGTTTTGAGATCCCAGTGATCAGGTCTCTGATCTGAGAGTTCTGCTTACATTCAGTCCCTTTCCATCCACACTGGGAGCCCAGCTGCCTCGAGATGGGAGTGCAGATTCCTAGACCGCCAGCCTGCTCTGCTCTGACTGCTCATTTTCCCTTCTGAGAGAGGCATAGAGGCAGGTCATCAAGCTGACTGCCTAGACAGATACCCAGCTGAGAGACAGAATGCCAACCTCCCCTTACAGCGACAGCATCAGAGGTCATTTCGCAGTCTTTCTGTCATCTCTCTGAGGAGATGGATGCCTCTCCAGCCAGGAGAGCTCTGTTCATAAGACCAACCATGCTGACCATCTTGTCCTCCTTAGCCTTCTAAGCACATCCATTGGGAAGGGTTGAGGAAGTGGGAACAGCTTTCGCCACATGATGGCGGGCAAAACTCAGAATCAACAGATGGAGATGATTTTAACATTCAACACCACTTGGGAAATGATGGAGTGAGTCTCCAGCCGAGTGGTAGGAGTATTAAAGGCTTGGTCTTAACTGACACATATTCTAATCTCGGTTGCTGTATTTACTAGATATTCATTCTTGTGTAAGCTAAATTCTTCAGGGCTTTAGTTTCTAATTTGTGGATATGGGGGAAATAATAATACCTATCTTCATAGAATTATTGTGTAAAGTAAATGGGTTAATCCCGTTAAATTATGTGCATAAGTACTGGCAAATAATAAGGGCTCAGTAAGTTTAGCTATTATTAGGGACTCTGGTTAATACTGAGCTTATGCAATCTGACTACTAAACGAAAATTAGACTGGGTGAGGGAAAGCAGGGCAAGATGGAAGCAGAGATCATTAAGGCAGATAGCAGAGCAGGCCAAGAAAAATCTTATAGGGATTTGGAATAGAGTGGTACAGGTAGAGACAGTGAAGTAGTCATTTTCATTATTTGGTTCTCGGTATTATTGTCAGGACTTGCTGAGAAATTTTTCACTGGGCTTGAGATGAAAAGAAGAGGAATCATGCACAGCTTTGACATTTTCAGTCTGAGAATCTAGGAAAGCTGTTAGGTGTTGAAGGCCATGGAGCGACATGACATCAGAAAATAAAAAAGAAACAAAAACATTAAAATCTAAAGAAAAAAATCCTAAATTCTCATTATACATAGATGATGTAATTTTCTATTTAGAGAGTTTACCATATAATAGCATATGGTGAGTTCCAATAGCAGAACTTTATCATATGATATAGATATAAAAAGAAAATTAAAGCCTCCATATAAAAGGAGGCTTTTTTTTTTTTGTAGGTGAATAAGGAATCCCTTGTTAAGATGTCTTAATACCTTGAACTGTGAATATATGGTTTTACATGGCAAGAAGACTTTGAAGATGTGGTTAAAGTCCAGGACAGTATTATTAACGAGCTTAATCTAATCACATGGGTCTTTAAAATCTGAAAGTCTTCTGGATCAGGGGATATTGTCTTCATGGGGAAAGAGTGTGAGACTTGGAAGGATGGGAAGGATTTCATGCCAGTTGGTTCAGAGACGTGGGGATTGTGCAAGAGCTGGAGAGAGGGCTCTCAGAACTAAGGGTGGCCCTAACCACAGCCAGCAAGGAAAACAGAGAGCTCCGTTTCACGGCAGAACTCAACTCTGTTAGCACTAGATGAGCACAGCAGGAAGTTTCAGATTTCAGATTAGCAGAACTGTAAAATAAGGAATTTGCATTATTTTAAGTCAAAAAGGCTTTTTGCAGTTTGTTGCAGTAGCAAGAGAAATTAATCTGCATATTAAAAAATACACCCACTTTTTTTTGACATTTATAGAGTTGCGTATCTCCAGACCAGGCTCATAACATGCTTGTCACCCTGAAAAGATGCCATGTGAATATTTACCATCAAGTCCAGCTCTGAATCCCAGCATCTAGACATGCTTGGTTTTTCTGGACACTGCATATAAATTGAAGTATGTAATATGTAGTCAGAATTTTTATGATTATGAGTAAAGTTGCTATGATCACAGGTCATAGTGTGGACGGATGTTTTATTTCAGGTGGGTATGTAAGAGTGAAATTGAGATAGTTCTGGGACTTGGGCCTTTATGCGGCAGTGCTAAGATCCTTGCCCCTAGACACACTCTTCCTCCACAACAAAATACAATGAAACTACATGGGACTGAAAATAACTGCATGCATGAACAGTTGGGGCAAATTCTGGACGAAAAATACACAAAGACCAAAACCCACTCCTGCCACTTCCGAGGAGCCAGGAGCAGAACCAGGGTGTTGGGAGCTAAAGCAGGGTACTGCACATGCCGCCTGCACTCAACACCAAAGGAGTGGGCCAAACACCTAAACCACCCCTCCAGCCAGAGCCCCGGACACTCTCCTACCCTCACCCCACATAAGGAGCATGTTTCCCCTCCCTCACCTCGGGGATCTCCTGAGCAAAGGGATCTGCTGTTTGTTCACTCCCTCTTGATGCAGCAGGGGCCCCAGTAAACCTTGTCCAAATTTCTTGTCTGGCCTCTGATCAACTTCTGTTGATTAAGGAGGTCAAGAACACTGGTTGGTAACAAAATTGCCAGGTCATATGTAAGTTTATAGTCAGATTTTTAAGAAACAGCTCTAAGTGATTGCCATTTATACCCTCATAAGCAATAAAGGGAGGTCTGGTTTCTCTGTTGTCTTTACCTGCACTGTTGTCTGCCTTTTTATTTATAGCTGATCTAGAGGGTGTGAAGTGATGTTTCATGTGTTTTTTTTTTTTAATTTGTATTTCCCTAATAACTATTAATTGGACTTCTCTTGTGGCTCAGCTGGTAAAGAATCTATCTGCAATGCAGGAGACCTGAGTTTGATCCCTGAGTTTGGAAGATCCCCTGGAGAAGGGAAAGGCTACCCACCCCAGTATTCTGAGCTGGAGAAATCTATGGACTGGATAGTCCATGTGGTCTCAAAGAGCCAGAGACTATTGAACGACTTTCACAATGACCATTAATGCTAAGCATCTTTTCATGTGCTTGTTAGCCATTCATATTTTTCTTGGTGTAATGACTATTCAGTTTATTTGCCCATTTTTAATGGGGTTGTTTTCTTTATTACTAAATGATGATTTTTTTAATATATTCTGGATATAGTGGTGGTGGGAAAATTGGATATTCTCATGAAACTTTTGTAGACATATCATACAGAGATAAAGAAGTTAAAATGAATCATATGCCAAAAATAAAGGTTACCTTTGTATATGTGTACACAAAAAGTTAACCCTTCAACACTGTGGGCAGTTGGAAGCTCTGATCCTCCATGCAGTCACAAATTTACATATAACTTATAGTCAGCCCTCTGTGTCCTTGGTTACCCTGAACTCACAGAGTCAATCATGGGAGTTGTTTAGACATGATATGAGGTACCTGAGTTAATTTTTGTTTTTCAGAAGAACATCTGATTTACCCAGTATTATTTGTTGAAAATATCCTTTCACCCATTGAATCATCTTAGCCCCTTTCTGGAAAATGAACTGAACATACATTCAAGGGTTTATTTCTGAACATTTTTCTAACAATCTACCAATCTATATATCTGTCTTTCTACCAGTACCACAGGGCCATGATCCATGTAGATTTACAGTATGTTTTGTCACTGCTCTTTTTCAAAATTATTTTGGATGTTGTTCATCTTTTTCATTCCCGTTTAAACATTAGGGTAAGCTTGTCAACTTTTGCAAAACCACATCAGCTGTGTTTTGATAGGGGTTGTGTTGAATCTGTACCTGAAAGTGTGGAGAACTGCCCATTTGACAACATTGATCATCCCAATGAATGAACATGGAGCCTTTTTCCATTTATTTTAGGTCTTCTAAATTTTCTTTCAGTAATGTTTTGTTGTTTTAAAGAAAGGTCTTGAACTTCTTGATAAATTCATTCTGAAGTATTTTATTCTTTTTGGTTCTACTTTAAGTGAAACCGTGTTTCTTAATTTCATTTTCAAAAATCATGCATTCTTATAAAAGAGATGTTTGATCATTCAGGAGACAAATGACTGGAAGAATTTAGGGCTTTTTGTGTGGCATTTGAGAGTATATTTGGAAAAATATGCTGCATTAGATTGTAAAAGACAGGATATTACAGCAGAGGCATCACTTTGCCAACAAAGGTTTGTATACTTGAAGCCATGACTTTCCCAGTAGTCATGTACAGATGTGAGAGTTGGACCAAAAAGAAAGCTGAGCACAGAAAAATGGAAACTTTTGAGTTGTAGTGCTGGAGAAGACTCTTAAGACTCTTAAGAGTCCCTTGGACAGCAATATCAACATGATCAATCCTAAAGGAAATCAACCCTGAATATTCATTGAAAGGACTAATGTTGAAGCTGAAGTTCCAATACTTGGACCACCTGCTGCAAAGACATAGAAGACTGGAGTGCTGCAGTCCACTCGGTTCCAAAGAGTTGGACATGACTTAGCAACGGAACGAAAGCAAGATTTTTAAATGTTTTGCATATAAATTCTGATTTATGCAGAAAAATGATTGACACAGTGGGAAAGAGAAACTAGAGCTAGAAGAACTGAGACTGGGAAATGGAGATCTTTGCAAAAAAAGTGAAATATTAGGCAGGGATGATTTGAAGAGGGACTGGACAAAACAGTAGTTAAGCATAAATATGAGTTTCAGCTTGGGGTGTACATCAGCCCTATGTCTAAAGTGAAAGTGAAAGTCATTCAATAGTGTCTGACTGTTTGCCCCATGGACTATACAGTCCGTGGAATTCTCCAGGCCAGAATACTGGAGGGGATAGCCTATCCTTTCTCTAGGGTGTTTCCCAACCCAGGAATTGAACTGGGGTTTCCTGCATTGCAGGTGGATTCTTTACCAACTAAGCTATCAGGGAAAGGCCAGCCTTAGGTCTAGTGAACCAAAAAGATAATTTGCCATTCAAACCCCATCACCTGTGTGGCCTGTTTGAAGGATGGAGGAGTGTTCACATAAGTAAAAGATAGCAAAGAAAGACAAATTAGCCTGAAAAAAACAATGCATCTCATTTTAAGCAATATATTTGACAAATAATCTAACTTACATGTCTCCTTTTTTAACTTTATCATTTTATGAAGTGCTTTCTCTACTTTGTTTACCATGTAGACACTTGAAAAGGCTTTGTTTATAGCTTTAAAGTGAAGCAAAAACACAATAAATAAAAATACCACTCTTCATTGACTTTTGTTAAACATTCCTCAAATTGTGAAAAGGTGTGGTGAGCACTAAATGAGGTAAAAACTAGCACAGTACAAAAAAATTGGCAAAAAATTTTTCCCTCAGAAAATGTTTATTTCTATTCTTTCCCCTTATCATTCATATTCAGTATTTATTGAAATTAAAATTATGCTTGACATTCAGGAAAGGTGTTTCCTCTAATGTTTTTTATATTATGAATGCAAAATTAAGAGAAAAATACCAACAGAAATTTCACAGCACACATCCTACAAGAAGGACAAGAAAATGAGCCTGCAATTAGATAAAGCTGCATCCCTTTCAAAGGATTATATTATTAAATATTCAAGATTACGTGCATTAGGGAGGATGTCAACTCAAAGACATACCTTTTTGCAGGGCTTCTGAAAGTAACTAACCATTAGAGAAACATTAAATGAAACATTGAGAGGGGAAAGCAATTCAAGAAATGGACCAATTTGAACAACTCAAAGTACTGCCTTAGATGGCACATTTAAAGAACAAAAGACAAAAGAGAAGCAGAAAGAAAAAATCATTTAAAGACCAAGTGGTCATTGTCCATTGATTGAGAGGTCACACTTTAAATCATTTTGACAGCTGAAAAGGAAGAAGAATATCGTTTTCCCAAAAGATAGTTTTAACATTTTTTTTGAAAATAATATAAAGAAAAGGACACCAAAGCTGACCCAGAAATGACTAAGAGATTTAGTTGCAGATATGGCCAGTCAAAGGACTAAATCCAGATAAAGAATATTTAAAAACTGGACGCAGAATAGATGAAGGGAACAACTCACTCGTTATTTTTTGGTTCCTACGGAAACTCTATCTCCCTCTAGCAATATTCTACCTGCCCATTCAGTTTAACCATAATCTTATTTTTTTCCAGCATGATCTGAGTTTATGACAACTCCCATTTTTTCTTAGCAGAGGCATTTATTAGATTTATTGCTTATGACAAATTCTCTCAAGATTTAGACAGTGAAAACAATAGCAACATGGAAACACAGTTTGAGCCATTTTCATGCTTCATTTTATAAACCCTAAATATGTGCATGTTCCCTACCATGTTTGCTGTATATCTATAAAATGTATTCAAGATGGATAGTAAAATGAAGTATGATTTCCTTTGCACCTCACAAACTTATGATCAAACAGGGTTGGCATTCATGTTACAGCTTGGGAGTTTTTTTTTCTCAGATTTATTTTGAAATTTTCAGCGATTCTGCAAGTTGAGTTTTATGCCACATAGATACAGAGAAACCTTGGAAAATGAAAGACTTGTTGGAATGATGCATGCAAAACCCCAATTTTCATCTGAATTACATATCCATAAGCATGATTTAATGATTTGGTTCTCAAGTTTGGAGTTAAATATATCTCGGCATTAATTTAATTTATGTCACTTAAATTCATTAATATTCTATTCTCCTTTATGCACTGATATAATAAAATTGATATGATAATAAGTTCATATAATAATAATAATGATTTCTATAAAGATTAAATGAGATGATGCTTAGAAAGTCATGAGGATAGCACCAGAAACAGCAGTCATTCAGCAAATGATAAGTGACAGTAGTCATAATAATAATAAATACGATGTTAATAATAGTAGTAGTAACAGTAGGATTACTAATCATAGTCATGGTATTTTCATATTTGTCTTGAATGATCAAAAATGTTTTGTAACTTTACTTTTGTTCTTGAACATCAACCTGAGTCACCTTATACATGAGAATCTTTACATGTGATGTGAGGAAGGAGAGCAAGTCATAACAAAAATGGCCTCAACTTACCTTGCCTTTAGTCCATTAATGATATTTCACATGGACTCTCTTAACTCCAAAACAAACCCCAAGAAAGGAATATTAGTGGAATGAAAGTTATAAATGGCTAAGGCATCTATAACGGGATTCATCTTATAAGGGAGGTTGTTTATCTTATGCTTGAAGCCATGGGATGGAAATGACCTCGAAATGTCTCTGGATTCCATGTCCAGTTTCTATGCTATTGTAGGTAGTTCTCTTCCTCAGAGGAGTGTCTGTGGTCATGTTAGGTCCAATGCCTTGCAGATCTCTGACAGGGAAAAGGGATGTGGTCTCCTTCATGTCTGGCATGAATGCAGGAGCAAAGGACATCTGCTTAGCGCAGCTTCGGTAACATTCCAACCCTTTGGCAAAAATTGCTCTTGAGGATTGGAAGTAGGGTTCAGAGTTGATTGCTTAGTTTATGGTCATGACCAGGATGGGCTCTGTAACATCAAGATTATAAGGTACCAAGGAAGACAGTAACTGTAGTATGTAATTAGAGCTCTCTGTTTATAAAGGGGAATTAGGGCTCTGAGAGAGTGAGTATAATAACCTTTAGCGTAATAGTGTGAAATCAAAGCTATGTTTCTTTCACGGCAAAATATATAGTCTGTCCACTGTCTCATGCTGCACTCATATATCCACAGATAATACTTATATAATGAATTCAAGAAATAGACATTGAATATCAGGTCAGGAAATCTATACTGGGTTAAGTAATTGAAACACTCAGTTCAGTTCAGTCACTCATTCGTGTCCGATTCTTTGCAACCTCATGAATCGCAGCACGCCAGGCCTCCCTGTCCATCACCAGCTCCCAGAGTCTACTGAAAAACCATGCCCACCAAGTCGGTGATACCATCCAGCCATCTCATTCTCTGTCATCCCCTTCTCCTCCTGTATCCAATCCTTCCCAGCATCAGGGTCTTTACCAATGAGTCAACTCTTTCCATCAGGTGGCCAAAGGACTGGAGTTTCAGCTTCAACATCAGTCTTCCAATGAACACCCAGGACTGATAGCCCTTAGGATGGACTTGTTGTATCTCCTTGCAGTCCAAGGGACTGTCAAGAGTCTTCTCCAACACCACAGTTCAAAGGAACCAATTCTTTGGTGCTCAGCTTTCTTCACCGTCCAAGTTTCACATGACCACTGGAAAAACCATAGCCTTGACTAGACGGAAATTTATTGGCAAACTAATTCTCTGCTTTTCAAAATGCTATTTAGATTGTCCATCACTTTTCTTCCAAGGAGTAAGAGTCTTTTAATTTCATGGCTACAGTCACTATCTGCAGTGATTTGGATCCCAGAAGAAGTTTAAAACTGTTTCCACTGTTTCCCCATGGATTTCCCATGAAGTGATGGGACCAGATGCATGACATTAGTTTTCTGAATATTGAGTTTTAAGCCAACATTTTCACACTCCGCTTTCACTTTCAGCAAGAGGCTTTTTAGTTCCGCTTCACTTTCTGCCATAAGGGTGGTGTCATATGCATATCGGAGGTTACTGATATTTCTCCCAGTAATGTTGATTCCAGCTTGTGCTTCTTCCAGGCCAGCATTTCTCATGATGTACTCTGCATGCAAATTAAATAAACAGAGTGACAATATACAGCCTTTACGTACTCCTTTTCCTATTTGGAACCAGTCTGTTGTTCCATGTCCAGATTTAACTGTTGCTTCCTGACCTGCATACAGGTTTCTCAAGAGACAGGTCAGATGGTCTGGTATTCCCATCTCTTTCAGAATTTTCCACATTTTATTGTGATCCACACAGCCAAAAGCTTTGGCATAGTCAATGAAGCAGAAATAGATATTTTTCTGGAACTCTCATGCTTTTTTGATGATCCATTGGTTGCTGGCAATTTGATCTCTGGTTCCTCTGCCTTTTATAAAACCAGCCTGAACATCTGGAAGTTCATGATTCATGTATTGCTGATGCCTGGCTTGAGAATTTTGAGCATTACTTTACTAGTGTTTGAGATGAGTGCAATTGTGCGGTATTTCAAGCATTTTTTGGCATTGCCTTTCTCTGGGATTGGAATTAAAACTGACATTTTCCAATCCTGTGGCCATTGCTGAGTTTTCAAAATTCGTGGGCATATTGAGTGTAGCACTTTCACAGCATCATTTTTCAGGATTGAAATACCTCAATTGGAATTCTATCACCTCCACTAGCTTGGTTTGTAGTGATGCTTTCTAAGGCCCACTTGATTTCATATTCCAAGATATCTGGCTCTAGGTGAGTGATCACACCATCATGATTATCTGGGTCATGAAGATGTGTTTTGTACAGTTCTTCTGTGTATTCTTGCCACCTCTTCTTAATATCTTCTGTTTCTGTTAGGTCCATACCATTTCTGTCCTTTATTGAGACCATCTTTGTATGAAATGTTCCCTTGGTATCTCTAATTTTCTTGAAGAGATCTCTAGTCTTTCCCATTCTGTTGTTTTCCTCTATTCCTTTGCATTGATCGCTGAGGAAGGCTTTCTTATCTCTTTGCTATTCTTGGGAACTCTGCATTCAAATGGGAATATCTTTCTTTCTCTCCTTTGCTTTAAGCTTCTTTTCTTTTCACAGCTATTTGTAAGGCTTCTTCAGGCAGCCATTTTGCCTTTTTGCATTTGTTTTCCATGGGGATTGTCTTAATCCCTGTCTCCTGTTCATACAATGTCATGAACCTCCATCCATAGTTTGTCAGGCACTCTGTCTATCAGATCTAGTACCTTAAATCTATTCCTCACTTCCACTGTATAATCGTAAGGGATTTGATTTAGGTCATACCCATATGGTCTAATGGTTTTCCCTACTTTCTTCAACTTCAGTCCAAATTTGGCAATAAGGAGTTCATGATCTGAGCCACAGTCAGCTCTCGGTCTTGTTTTTGCTGATTGTATAGAGCTTCTCCATCTTTGTCTGCAAAGAACATAATCAATCTGATTTCGGTGTTGACCATCTGGTGATGCCCATATGTAGAGTCTTCTCTTGTGTTGTTGCAAGAGGGTGTTTGCTATGACCAGTGTGTTCTCTTGGCAAAACTCTATTATCCTTTGTCCTGCTTCATTCTGTACTCCAAGGCCAAATTTGCCTGTTACTCCAGGTGTTTCTTGACTTCCTACTTTTGCATTCCAGTCCCCTATAATGAAAAGGACATCCCTTTTGGGTCTTAGTTCTAGAAGCTCTTGTAGGTCTTCATAGAACCGTTCAACTTCATCTTCTTTAACATTACTGGATAGGGCATAGCCTTGGATTATCATGATATTAAATGATTTGAAAACATACGGAGATCATTCTGTCATTTTTGAGATTGCATCCAAATACTGCATTTCAGGCTCTTTTGTTGACCATGCTGGCAACTCCATTTCTTCTAAGGGATTCCTGCCCACAGTAGTAGACATAATGGTCATTTGAGTTAAACTCACCCATTCCAGCCCATCTCAGTTCGCTGATTCCTTAAATGTTAACATTCACTCTTGCCATCTCCTGTTTGACCACTTCCAATTTGTCTTGATTCATGGACCTAATATTCCAGGTTCCTATGAAATATTGCTCTTTATACCATCAGACTTTACTTCCATCACCAGTCACATTCACAACTGGGTATTGCTTTTGCTTTGGCTCCATCCCTTCATTCTTTCTGGAGTCATTTCTGCACTGATCTCCTGTTTCATTATGGCACCTACCAGCCTGGAGAGTTCATCTTTCAGTCTCCCATCTTTCTGCTCTTTTATACTGTTCATGGTATTCTCAAGGCAAGAATACTGAAGTGGTTTGACATTCCCTTCTCCAGTGGACCACAATCTGTCAGACTTTTCCACCATGACCCGACTGTCTTTTGTGGCCCCACAGGGCATGGCTTAGTTTCACTGAGTTACACAAGGCTGTGGTCCATGTGATCAGATTGGCTAGTTTTCTGTTTTTATGGTTTCAGTGTGTCTACTGTCTGATGCCCTCTTTCAACACCTACTGTCTTACTTGATTTTCTCTTACCTTGGACATGGCCTATCTCTTCATGGCTGCTCTGACAAAGCACAGTCGCTGCTCCTTACCTTGAATGAGGGGATCTCTCCTCACGGCTCCCCTTCCTGAACTTGAGAATGGAGTAGCTCCTCTCGGCCCTCCTGCACCCACGCAGCCACAGCTCCTTGGACGCTGGATGCTCCTCTCAGCTGCTGCCCCTGCCCTCAGGAGTGGGGTAGCTCCTCTCCTCCGCGCTTCCACTTGAACCATGGAACCCGCGCAGCTGCAGAGCTTTTGTGTGAACCTAAGCACTAAGTATTCTCAATACTCTTTATAATTGCAAACTTTCATTTAATGCTACAAAAAATTTTTTACTAGGCTTCATTAAATCTACACAAAACTGACATGTTTTCCTAAATATCCCAGATGATATTCATGAAGCATACAGCTCAGTTGCTATTTGTCATTCAGTTGGTCAGTTTTCATCAGCCTGCTTAGTTGACTTTGACATTAGTAATGTCTTCCCTAATCTAAAGAACGTTTGCATTTTCATTCCATTTTCCAGACGACCTCATGGAGACCCTGAGCAGGGGGTATTGTTGTTGTTCAGTTGTATCCAACTTTTGTGACTCCATGGACTGATGCACACCAGGCTATCCTGTCATTCACAATCTCCTGGAGGTTGCTCAAACTTATGTCCATCGAGTCAATGATGTCACCCAACCATCTTGTCCACTGTTGTCACCTTCTCCTCCTACCTTTGATCTTTCCCAGAATCAGGGACTTTTCCAATGGGTCAGCTCTTAGCATCAGGTGGCCAAAGTGTTGGAGGCTCAGTCTCAAAATCTTAGCAAAGTATTGGAAGAACTCAGTCTCAGTCCTTCCGATGAATATTCAAGATTGATTTCCTCTAGGGCTAACTAGTTTGATATCCTTGCTGTCCAGGGACTCTCAAAAGTCTTCTTTAGCACCATAGTTTGAAGGCATCAGTTCTTTGGTGCTCAGCCTTCTTTATTGTCCAGCTCTCACATCAGAACATGACTACAGGAAAAACCTTAGCTTTGATTATACATACCTTTGTCAGCAAAGGTCTCTGCTTTTTAATACATTATTTGGTTTGTTATAGCTTTTCTTATAAAGAGGTAGTGTCTTTTAATTCCATGGCTGCAATCCCCATCCACAGTGATTTTGGAGTCTGAGAAGATGAAGTTTGTCACTGTTTCCATTGTTCCCCCATCTATTTTCCATGAAGTGAAAGGACCAGATGCCATGATCTTCATTTTCTGAATGTTGAGTTTTAAGCCAGCTTTTCACTCTCCTCTTTCTTCTTCATCAAGAAGCTATTTAGAGTTCCTCTTCATTTTCTACCATTAGGGTGGAGTCATCTGCACATCTGAGGTTATTGATATTTCTCCTAGCAATCTTGATTCCAGCTTGTGCTTCTTCCAGCCCAGCATTTCTCATGATGTACTCTGCATATAAGTTAAATAAGCAGGGTGACAATATATAGCCTTGATGTACTCCTTTCCCTATTTGGAACTAGTCCATCATTCCATGTCCAGTTCTAACTGTTGCTTCCTGACCTGCATACAGATTTCTTAAGAGGTAGGTAAAGTGGTCTGGTATTCCCATCTCTTTAAGAATTTTCCACGGTTTGTTGTGATCCACACAAAGGTTTTAGTGTAATCAATAAGCAGATGTACATATATGTATCAACACATAGATGAACCATTATTATCTGCTACTTAAGCATTTTTGAATATGATTAAATTACAAGTACAAATTATCTTTTGAATGGTTTCGGAGATCCTTAAGATATCCAAATGCACAGAAAAGAAAGCTGTTTAATTCATTGAATTATAAGACTCAAGGTCCATAATATTGAAGAATCTCGGAGTATCAATTCATTCCTTCTTTGCTGTTTTTTATTTTTTTGACCCCTAAAGTCATTGACTTAATCAGCTTTCTTCACCCTCCTCCCCCTCCCACACTTGACCTTGTTATTTGGTTTTGGTAAGACCATCCTCAAGAAATAGAAATTCAAAAAAGCAAAACGGCTGTCTGAGGAGGCCTTACAAATAGCTGTGAAAAGAAGAGAACCTAAAAGCAAAGGAGAAAATGAAACATATTCCCATCTGAATGCAGAGTTCCAAAGAATAGCAAAGAGATAAGAAAGTCTTCCTTAGTGATCAATGCAAAGAAATATAGGAAAACAAGAGTATGGGAAAGACTAGAGCTCTCTTCAAAAAAATTAGAGATACCAAGGGAATATTTCATACAAAGATGGTCTCGATAAAGGATAAAAATGGTATGGACCTAGCAGAAGCAGAATGTATTAAAAAGAGGTGGCAAGAATACACAGAAGAACTGTACAAAAAAAGATCTTCATGACCCAGATAATCACGATGGTGTGGTCACTCACCTAGAGCCAGACATCCTGGAATGTGAAGTCAAGTGGGCCTTAGAAAGCATCACTACAAACCAAGCTAGTGGAGGTGATAGAATTCCAGTTGAGCTATTTCAAATCCTGAAAGATGATGCTGTGAAAGTGCTGCACCCACTATGCCAGAAATTTGGAAAACTCAACAATGGCTACAGGACTGGAAAAGGTCAGTTTTCATTCCATTCTCAAAGAAAGACAATGCCAAAGAATGCTCAAACTACTGCACAATTGCACTCAATTAATTAAGCATTACTTAAAGTAATGCTCAAAATTCTCCAAGACAGGCTTCAGCAATACAGGAACCGTGAACTTCCAGATGTTCAAGCTGGCTTTAGAAAAGGCAGAGGAACCAGAGATCAAATTGCCAGCATCCAATGGATCATCAAAAAGCAAAGGAGTTCCACAAAAACACCTATTTCTGCTTTATTGACTATGCCAAAGCCTTTGACTGTGTGGATAACAATAAAATGTGGAAAATTCTGAAAGAGATGGAAATACCAGACCATCTGACTTGTCTTTTGAGAAACCTGTATGCAGTTCAGGAAGCAACAGTTAGAACTGAACATGGAACAACAGACTGGTTCCAAATAGGAAAAGGAGTTCGTCAAGGCTGTATATTGTCATTCTGCTTATTTAACTTATATGCAGAGTACATCATGAGAAATGCTGGGCTGGAAGAAGCACAAGCTGGAATCAAAATTGCCAGGAGAAATATCAATAACCTCAGACATGCATATGACACCACCCTTATGACAGAAAGTGAAGAGGAACTAAAGAGCTTCTTGATGAAAGTGAAGAGAAGAGTGAAAAAGTTGGCTTGAGACTCAACATTCAGAAAACTAAGATCATGGCATCTGGTCCTATCACTTCATGGAAAGTAGAAGGGGAAACAGTGGAAACAGTGTCAGACTTTATTTTTTTGGGCTCCAAAATCACTGTAGATGGTGATTGATGCCATGAAATCAAAAGACGCTTACTCCTTGGAAGGAAAGTGATGGCCAACCTGGATAGCATATTGAAAAGCAGAGACATTACTTTGCCAAAAAAGGTTCAACTGGTCAAGGCTATTTTCTTTCCAGTAGTCATATATTGATGTGAGAGTTGGACAGTGAAAAAGGCTGAGCACTGAAGAATTGATTCTTTTGAACTGTGATGTTGGAGAAGACTCTTGAGAGTCCCTTGGACTGCAAGGAGATCCAACAAGTCCATCCTAAGGGAGTTCATTGGAAGGACTGTTGAAGCTGAAACTCCAATACTTTGGCCACCTGATGGGAAGAGTTGACTCATTGGAAAAGACCCTGATGCTTGGAAAGATTGAGGGCAGGAGGAGAAGGGGACGGCAGAGGATGAGATGGCTGGATGGTATCACCGACTCAGTGGACATGGGTTTGGGTAGACTCTGGCAGTTGGTGATGGACAGGGAGGCCTGGCATGCTGCAGTTCATGGTATTGCAAAGAGTCGGACACAACTGAGTGATTGAACTGAATTGAACTGATGAACCCAAAACCATGTTCTTTTCCCACGTGCCTCTTGACATATTACAGAAAAGTAACACAGTAATAACTAGTCTATTATGTTTTGTGGCATGATCAGTAATATAAATAAAATGTTCCTTCATGTAATTTGCTGTTCAAAATGTTAGTGGTTACAATTTATTAAGTTGTTTATAAGACAGGATTAAGTTTTGCTATAATTACCTGCAATTTCCTTCTGTGTCTATCATAATATTCTTTCCTGTTTCTACTGTGTCATTTGTGAATGCTTCCTTTTGTTTTATAAATTTGTATTTTATTGTACAGACTGGTTTGATCATCACCCTTTGACTTAATTGCAAGCCTGTCTTAAAATGTATTTACTCTGTTTTCCAAGTGGTTAAGAATTTCAAATTTTGCATATTCAAAAAAGTTTTTTTTAAAGGAACTCAAAATTAATGTTATCATAATCCAAATAGATGAAGCAATGGTGAAGAAAACTACATAGCAAATATGAAATTTAATAATGGCCTTCCAACAGCTTCCTTTCAAATTGTTAGGAATTCATTAAACAATGGTTGAGCAGCACTGACAATTAAATTACTCTCATATGAGGTATCCAGCCATAATATGAATATTGCATACTACATAGCTCACATTTCTACAGGGATGTAGACAACAATTGGATTTCAGATAATCAACATGAGGCTTGAGTTTAGTCTCCCGACACCTCCCACTCTGTTTCCAAGCAAAAATAATTGGGATGTAACTGTATAAGGAAGGTTAGCATTAAAAATGTTAAAGAAGAAAAATATAGAGCTTGTGACTGCATTAGAAAGAACTTTCCACACTGTAGAAGTGTAGAGAGGTGGAAGTGGTAATAACAGCTAACCCGATAGAACTGCAAATATTCTGCGTGCATTAAGCCTTTTAAATCTCATCTTCTATGAGAAACTCTTTTACCCACAAACAGCCAAGCCATTGGTAAAAGTCACATCGGATTGAAATCTATAGTTTGAATTTAATATCCCTGTTACATAGATCTTGTAACACACATAGCTAAACATCACCCACATTCTAACAACTGGATCATTTTTTAATATTCATGATGGTGTCTGCATATCTCCTCTAAAACAATGAAAAAATACTAGTAAGGATATTTGTAAAAAACAAGACCAAAAAATGCTCAGAATGAACACTTCCTGTGATGCTGCCTATTTCATTCTTTGGGTGGAGCCCATAGGCAATGGGAAAATGACAGGAAATGCAAATGTCAAACTTGACTATGGAACAGAAGCTATAGAGAACAGAGTTGGAGGCTGTCTTTCCTGTGGTGTGCTTCCATTAACTGCTTTTTAAATTACAATTTGAATTTTAGAATAGCTTTAGAAGGACTTTCCTGGCCATCCAGTGATTAAGAATCTGTGCTTCCAGCGTAGGGGGCATGGGTTTGATCCCTGGTCAGGGAACTAAGATCCTGCATGACATGAGGCATGGCCACGAGGCATGGCCACAGTTATTAAAAAAAAGAAAAATAAAGGCAATGCCAATGAAATGAAACTGCACTGAAAACATTAAAAAAGAATATCTTTAGATTTACATAAAAGTTGTGAAGAGAGTACATCCTCCACATTTAATGTTCCCTATGCTGAAGAAGACTCTTGAAAGACCCTTAAATTACAAGGAGATCAAACCAGCCAATCCTAAGGAAAATCAATCCTGAATATTCATTGGAAGGACTGACGCTGAAGTTCCAATACTTGGGCTACCTGATGCCAAGAGCTGATTCATTGAAAAAGACCCTGATGTTGGGAAAAATCATTTAGTTTTCATATGTTTTAGGCGCTTCTTGGATGTGAAAATTTCTAAGACTTTCCTTGTTTTGATGGCATTGACAGTTCTGAGAGTACTGCTCCGGTATTTTGCAAAAATCTCCTTATTGCGATGCGTCTTATGTTTTACTTATGTTTAGACTAGGGTTCGGATAAGGCAGTGGCACCCCACTCCAGTCCTCTTGCCTGGAAAATCCCATGGAGGGAGGAACCTGGTAGGCTGCAGTCCATGGGGTCGCTAGGAGTCGGACGCAACTGAGTGACTTCACTTTCACTTTTCACTTTGATGCATTGAAGGAAATTGCAACCCACTCCAGTGTTCTTGCCTGGAGAATCCCAGGGATGGGGAAGCCTGGTGGGCTGCCATCTGTGGGGTTGCAAAGAGTTGGACACGACTGAAGCGACTTAGCAGCAGCAGCAGCAGACTGGGTTATGGGCTTGTGGGAGAACAATCACAGAATTAACATGCAATTTCCATTACATATCAGGAGTGCATGTCATCAGGATGGTCTGCTCCCTGAGGTCTTTCTTGCTCAGCTGGCTGAGGTCGTGTTCCTCAGGTCTCTCCATTGTGATTACCTCTCCCCAGCCCCACCTCTGTACTGGATTCTCTGGGAGGAGCTCACTATGATCCTTCGGTTGGCTTCTGTGTTTCTTTGGCACCCTGTCATCACAGTGGGATTTTTTTGAGTACTTCAAGCTGCTTCAGGCACATTTTGTATAGTTGACACCCCATCAATTAACATTTGATGTCTCCACATGTTATATACTGTGGACATTTAAAGCACAGATTTATTGCATATAATTGATATAAAGTGTCCATAATTAAAATTTATAATTTGCTTAGCTGTGAAATATGTATACAGCTGGGAAAACATCTCCACAATCAAGATGGTGAACATACCAAAGTTGTCTCTCCTCCACTCTTGCCCTTTCCTCCCTTTTCCTTCCCCATGTATTGACATATACCAATCTGCTTCCTGTCACTAGAAATGGTGATGAATTTTTTAAACCTTCTTTTAAAAATTGGACTGTTAATTGCATTTTCTTTTTTGATAGGCATAATTTTTTCACTTGGCATAATTATTTTTAGTTTCATCCATGTGTTCTATGTATAATCAATCCCCTTTCATTGTTGAGTAGATTCCCTTATACATACTGTCAATTTTGTATCAGTATCAGTTCAGTCGCTCAGTCGTGTTCGACTCTTTGTGACCCCATGAATTGCAGCATTCCAGGCCTCCCTGTACATCACCAACTCCTAGAGTCTACCCAAACCCATGTCCATTGAGTTGGTGATGCCATCCAGCCATCTCATCCTCTGTCTTCCCCTTCTCCTCCTGCCCTCAATCTTTCCTAGCATCACGGTCTTTTCCAACGAGTCAACTCTTCACATGAGGTGGCCAAAGTATTGGAGTTTCAGCTTCAACATCAGTCCTTCCAGTGAACACCCAGGACTGATCTCCTTTAGGATGGACTGGTTGGATCTCCTTTAAATTATAAACATATATATAAAACATACTATATTTATGTTTTCTCCATTTACCTGTCCATGGACATTAGTTTTCCTATTTTGGCTTTAACAAACAATGCTCTTCTAAATATTTGTCTGCTCGTCTACATTTCTCATGGGTTAATATCCAAGATGGGAATGGCTACTTCGTATGACTTGACTATGTTTAATTTTTATGAAACTAATGAGTTATTCTTCAAAGTACTGATACTGGGAGTTCTCTGACAGTCCAGTGCTTAGAACAACACACTTTCAATGCAGGGGGCATATGTTCGACCCCAGATCAGGGTACTAAGAGCCAATGAACTGTGAGGGATGGCCAAAAAAAGAAACAAACAAACAAACAAACAAAAAAACAAAAAAACAAAGGATAGTGGTACCATTTTTAATTTCCAACAAAAGTGAGGGAAAGTTCCAGCTTATCCACTTCCTCATCAATACTTCACATGTTGTCATTTTTTTTGTTTTCGGCGTTCTGATACATGTGTAGTTTATCTCACTGTGACTGAATTGGGATTTTCCTAATCAAAAATTCTGTTGAGTATCCTGTGTTGATTTTTCTGCTGAACACTTCTTGAATACAGCTTTGGAGTTTTTAAGTTGCGTTCTTTGTTTTCTTTTTATTGAGTGCTGTGAATTCTTTTATATTCTGGATATAAGCCATTTATCAGATCAGTTCAGTTCAGTTTAGTCACTCAGTCATTTCTGACTCTTTGCAACCCCATGAACAGCAGCACGCCAGGCTTCCCTGTTCATCATCAACTCCAGGAGCTTACTCAAACCCATGTCCATCGAGTTGGTGATGCCATCCAACCATCTCTTCCTCTGTTGTCCCCTTCTCCTCCTGCCCTCAATCATTCCCAGCATCAGGGTCTTTTCCAGTGAGTCAGTTCTTCACATCAAGTGGCCAAAGTATTGGAGTTTCAGCTTCAGCATCAGTCCTTCCAATGAATATTCAGGACTGGCTTCCTTTAGAATGGACTAGTTGGATCTCCTTGCAGTCCAAGGGACTCTCAAGAGTCTTCTCCAACATACAGTTCAAAAGCATCAATTCTTTATCAGATATTGATTTGTCACTATAGCTCAGCTTTGTGACTTATTTTATCATTCTCTTAATAGTGACATGTAAAATTCAAAACATCAAGGATCATTGATCTCAGAGCAAACAAATATCATAATATTGAAAAAGTTCAAAATATCGTGAGAAAATTACCAGAATATGACACAGAGACACGAAGTGAGCAAACACTGAAAAGAATAGAGCTGATGGAGAGTTGCCACAAACCTTCAATTCATTAAAACCCAATGGGAAGCACAATAAAGCAAAACAAAGAAAATACATTATGACTGTACTTAATTTTACGCAGCTAAAATTTAATCAATAAGAGAAGACCATTAGAATGCAATCTCTCTCCAATGCTATTTTAATTCTATAATGTATTTTTAACTTGCCTTATACCCCAAACATTTGCTATCATAATTGTTACTGTATTTCTAGCCAAAACTGATTTAAATTACCCAAGTCTTTTGATCACTACTTCTTACATCCCACTCATCCCTCAAGGTTTAATTTTCTTTGTTCTAAAGTATATATTATTTTATCTTGAACATGAAGGTCTGTTAAAGACAAAGATTCAATCCTTGTCTAAAAATTCCTATATTTAACCTATACTATTCAATTTCTTTTCAAGTTTTAACTGGTTGCTATTTCCTTGTATCACATTGTCATCTGGATTCTGCTGTTTTTTGTGAATAGCTAGGTATCAATGTGATTATTGATTATTGTAGGTAAATTCTTTTCCTTTTCTGTGCTTTTAGGAATTTACCAATATGTTCATTGTCTTGCCTACTTGACCTTCACAGTGTTCACTTTGTGTCCTGATATTTAGAATATATATCTTTTTCAATTGAGGAAAATATTTTTTATCAATTTCCCTTTAGATGTTGTCTCTCTCCAATGTTAATTTTTTTAAAAATTTCGACAAGTTATGGTACTTCCAACAAGATATATAAATCCATAGAACAAAATAAAAGTCTGGAAATATACCCTCATGTTCTCACCTTTTGTTATGCAAATATTAAACATAATTTTCCTCAATTTTTCCTTTATTTAAAAAAAGTATAATTACTTTACAATATTGTGTTAGTTTCTGCTGTACAATTCAATGAATGATCTAAATGTATACATATATCCCCTCTCTCTTGGACCTATCTCCCATCCCTCACATCCCACCCCCCAAGGTCATCACAGTTAGCTGAGCTTCCTCTGCTTTATAACAGTTCCCCACTAGTTATCTGTTTTACACATGGAAGTGTATATATGTCAGTTCTACTCTGTTCATCCCACCCTCTTCTCCCTGCACACCATGTCCACATATCCTTTATGTCATGTCTCTCTTCTTGCCCTGGATATAGGTTTTTCTGTACCATTTTTCTAGATTCTGCACAAGTGCATTAATATATGATTTGTTTTTCTCTTTCTGAATTATTTCACCCTGTATGACAGACTCTAAGTCCATTCACATCTCTTCAAATGACTCACTTTCATTCCTTTTTATGGCAGAGCAATATTCCATTCTTTATTTCTCTTAACCTCTCTTATATAATTGAAATGTCTCTTTTATATGGCATTATTTGTGATATACTCAAACTAATCCTGTATTCAATAGTGTTTAATATAATGTTTATCTCACCACATAGTATAATCTATATAAAGGTAACCAGATTCAAACAGCTCAACTAAAAACTCAAAGCCCATTAAGTTTATGGTTAAAGTTCTCTGAGACATATTGGATTGTTTATTTAAAATCTGTTCATCCTAGACATAATGCTCATAATTTTAATGCCACCTAATCCTTTCAATTGCAGTAAATCATATAAAATTACAGAAAAATAAAAAATGCCTAGAAGTAGAGGATAAAGAAAGAATGACAGAGAGGCAGACAGATCTGAAAATATTCTCATGACCACTAATCACATGCATAAAAGTATAGTTAAGGAGCTATAATATTACCTTATACAAAAGGGCTTCCCTGGTGGATCAGCAGTAAAGAATTTGCCTGCCAAGCAGCAGATGTGGGGTCAATGCCTGGGTGGGGAAGATATCCTGGAGAAGGAAATGTCAATCCACTCCAGTATTCCTACCTGGAAAATTCCATGTACAGAGGAGCCCTGTGGGCTACAGTCCATGCGGAAGCAAAGGAGTTGGACAAGACTTAGCAACTAAATAGCAACAACAACATAAGGAAGAAAATTGTTGAAATATTTTAACCACATGAATGCCAAATTCAGAAAGTTAGCATACTTTAAAATAAAAATTTAAACATGTGAGAAACCAATTTTAATAGCATACTTACCACTGTATATGATGTCTTGTCTCTACTATGAACTTATCAAAGATAGATTCAGTGTTTATGTACATATATGTGTGTGTGTATCTCCGGAATCTTAATCCAGTGACTGTAACACAATGATTATTCTGTAACTGGTAGTTGAATTGAACCAAACATAGTAAAATGACAGGCTTCAGGGTCCAATATTTTGAAAATGTAATAAAAATTTCTGCAAGATTCTAATTCCTCATACCTGTTTCATATATATTTTAACATTATAAGCAAATAAAATTAATATCTGTAGTAAATAAATGGCTCCATAATGATATCAATAGTTTCTTCATAAAAGTTAAAACCTTGTGCAGACATTGGGTTGTACTTCAAATCCTAAGGATGATGCTGTGAAAGTGCTGCACTCAATATGCCATCAAATTTGGAAAACTCAGCAATGGCCACAGGACTGGAAAATGTCAGTTTACATTCCTATCCCAAAGAAAGGCAATGTCAAAGAATGCTTGAACTACCACACAATTGCACTCATCTCACACACTAATAAAGTAATGCTCAAAATTCTCCAAGCCAGGCTTCAGCAATACATGAACTGTGATCTTCCAGATGTTCAAGCTGGATTTAGAAAAGACAGAGGAACCAGAGATCAAACTGACAACATCTGCTGGATCATCGAAAAAGCAAGAGAGTTGCAGAAAAGCATATACTTATGCTTTAATGACTATGCCAAAGCCTTTGACTGTGTGGATCACAATAAACTGGAAAATTCTGAAAGAGATGGGAAACCAGACCATCTGACCTGTCTCTTGAGAAACCTGTATGCAGGTCAGGAAGCAACAGTTAGAACTGGACATGGAACAACAGACTGGTTCAAATAGGAGAAGGAGTATGTCAAGGCTGTATATTGTCACCCTGTTTATTTAATTCGTATGCAGAGTACATCATGAGAAATGTTGGCCTGGAAGAAGCACAAGCTGGAATCAACATTGCAGGGAGAAATATCAATAACCTCAGATATGCATATGACACCACCCTTGTGGCAGAAAGTGAAGAGGAACTAAAAAGCCTCTTGCTGAAAGTGAAAGAGGAGAGTGAAAAAGTTGGCTTAAGGCTCAACATTAAAAAAACTAAGATCATGGCATCTGGTCCCACCACTTCATGGCAAATAGATGGGGAAACAGTGGAAACAGTGTCAGACTTCATTTTTTTGGTCTCCAAAATCACTGCAGATAGTGATTCCAGTCATGAAATCAAAAGATGCCTATTCCTTTGAAGGAAAGTGATGGCCAACCTGGATAGCATATTGAAAAGCAGAGACATTACTTTGCCAACAAAGGTCTGTCTAGTCAAGGCTATGGTTTATCCAGTAGTCATGTATGGATATGAGAATTGGACAGTGAAAGAGGCTGAGCATCAAAGAATTGATGCTTTTGAACTGTGGTGTTGGAGAAGACTCTTGAGAGTCCCTTGGACTGCAAGGAGATCCAACAAGTCCATCCTAAAGGAGATCAGTCCTGGGTGTTTATTGGAAGGGCTGATATTGAAGCTGAAACTCCAATACTTTGGCCACCTCCTGTGAAGTGTTGACTCATTGGAAAAGACCCTGATGCTGGGAAGGATTGGGGGCAGGAGGAGAAGGGCACGACAGAGGATAAGATGGCTGGATGGCATCACTGACTTGATGGACATGGGTTTGGGTGGACTCTGAGAGTTGGTGATGGATAGGGAGGCTTGGTGTGCTGCAGTTCATGGGGTTGCAAAGAGTCGGACATGACTGAGCAACTGAAATGAACTGAACTGGGTTGTACTATTAGGATATTAAACTATCAATGATGAATAATAACATGTATTTCTGATTATGTTATAGGTTCAATGAGCTATGCATTTTTCTACTACTAAGATATAAGACAATTGTATTTATTGAAATATGGCCTACAAATTGAGCTATTTTCCTCCAAATAAATATTTCAATGAAACAAAATAAAGAACATACAAAGAGACACACAAGTAGAGCCAAATTATTTTTGATAAAGGGGAAAAAAGAATAATGTTTTTTTACCAATGGTGACTAAACCATTGAATGCAAAAAAGTTGAATCATACTTTTCACTGAAAGTTAATACAAAGTGGATTTAACCTAAATGTTAAATATAAAATTATAAACTTTTGGAAGAAAACAAATCAGGACAACTTTGTGACACTGGATTTAAAATTACAGAGCAAAATGTCTCAAAACATCAAAGTAAAACTATAGATAAATCAGACTCACTGTTAATAAAATAGTGGAGGAGAGTTTTGAGATTCCCCTGGAGAGCAAGGAGATCAAACCAGTCTATCCTAAAGGAAATCAATTCTGAATATTCTTTGAAATGACTGATGCTGATGTTGAAGCTCCAATACTTTATAGCCCTTTGATGTGACGAGCCAATTCATTGGCAACAACTCTGATGCTGGGAAAGATTGAAGGCAGGAGAAAAGGGGGCAACAGAAAATGAGATGATTGGATGGTATCATTCTCTCAATGGGCATGAGTTTGAGCATACTCCGGGAGATAGTGAAAGTCAGGGAAGCCTGGCATGCTGTATTTCATGGAGTTGCAAACAGTTAGACACAACTGAGTTACTGATCAATAACAATTAATAAAATTAATTACCAGCACATCTTGTTTCATGATGCTTTACTTTGCTTTCTTCACTGATAGGAGTTTTTTTGAGTTGAAAGTCTGTGGCAACCCTATCTCCATTCCATCTACTAGTATGATTTTTCCAACTACATTTGCTCACTTTATGCCTCTGTGTCACATTTTGCTATTCTGGCAATATTCCAAAATTTTCATTGCTATTTTATTCATTATGGTTTTTGATACTACTATTTTGATACTACTGCTTTGATGCTACTATTGTAATTATTTTCTGGTGCCACAAACTGAACCCTATAAGATGCAAATTTAACTGACAACTGTTGTGTGTGTTCTGACTTCTCCCCATCTACCGTTCCCTCTCCTTGGGTATTCTTTTTCACTAAAAAGGTAAAATTGAAATTAGGACAGTCAATATCCTCTTTTTTTTTTTTCTTAGTCAATATCCTTACAATGGCCTCTAAGTGTTCAAGTGATAGGAAAAGTCATGTCTCATCTCACACTTGAAGTGAAAAGCTAGAAAGTATTTAGTCAGAAAAGAAGACAAAAAGTTGAAATATTCTCAGTGCTAGATCTCTTGCACCAAATAGGCAAATTATGAATGCAAAGGAAAAATTATTGAAAGAAATTAAATGCATTATCCCTGTGAACACATACATGATAGAAAGTAAATAGACTTACTGCTGAAGTGGATATAATTATAATGGTTTGGCTAGAAGATCAAGACGGCCACAGCATTCCCTTAAGTCAAAGCTGAATACAGAACAAGGCCCTAACTAATTCTCTTCAAGTCTATGAAGCTTGAGAGAGATAAGGAAGCTGCATCAGAAAAGTCTGAAATGAGCAGAGGTTGATTCATGATGATTAGGGAAATAAGAGATCTCCACAACATAAAAGGATAAAGTCCGTGGAACTTTCCAGGCCAGAATACTGGAATGGTTATTCTCTCCAGAATACTGAAGTGGGTATTCCCTTCTCCAGGGCATCTTCCCAACCCAGGGGTCCAACCCAGGTGTCCCACATTGTAGGCAGATTCTTTACCAGCTGAGTCACCAGGGAAGCCCAAGCATACTGGAGTGGGTAGCCTATCCCCTCTCCAGCGGATCTTCCTCAGCCAGGAATTGAACCGGGGTCTCTTGCATTGCAGATGGATTCCTTACCAACTGAGCTACCAGGCAAGCCCCAAAAGTCTAAAGAGAAGCAGTAAATGCTGATATAGAAATTGCAGTAAGTTACCTAGAAGATATAATTAAGATAATGAATGAAAGTGGCTGCACACTATAACACATTTCTCAATGAAGAGGAAACATCACTCTATTGGAAACAGATGCCATGAAGGAATTTCATAGCTAAAGAGGAGAAATTGAATCCTGACTTCAAATCTTCAAAGGACAGGTTAACTCCCTTGTTAGAGGCTGATGCAGCTGGTAACTTACAGTTGAAGCCAGTGCCTCACTTATTATTCCAAAAGTCCTAGACTCTTAAGAATTATGGGATGATATGGGAGAATGGAATTGAAACATGTTAATTATCATATGTGAAATCAATTGCCAGCCCAGGATTGATGCTCGGGGCTGGTGCACCGAGATGATCCAGGGGGAGGGAATCGGGAGGGAGGAGGGAGAGGGGTTCTGGAGGGGGAGCATATGTATACCCATGGTGGTTTCATGTCAATGTATGGCAAAACCAACAAAATGGAGTAAAGAAAATTAAAAAAAAAAAGAATTATGCTAAATCTACCTTTCTTGTGCTCTATCAGTGGAACAATAAGCTTGAATGACAGTGCACTAGTTATAACATAGTTTTCTACATATTTTAGGCTTGTTTCTTGAGAACTACTGCTAAGAGAAAAATTATTTTCAAAATATTAGTCTAGTTTTGCTCATTGACAATGTTTCCGGTCCCTCAAGAGCTCTAATGAACATGGACAATGAAACTAATATTTGTACAACTTCCTACACAACATTCATTCTTCAGTCCATGGACTGAGCTGTAATTTCAACTTTCAAGTCTTATTACTTAAGAGACACATTTCATAAGATATAGCTGCTATAGAGAGTAATGCTCCAATGAATTTGGCTAAAATATGCTGAAAACCTTCTGGGAAGGATTCACCATTCTCGATGTCAATAACAATATATGCAATTCATAGGAATAAGTCAAAATATCAAAATCAACAGAAGTTTGAAAGAAGTGGATTCCAAACCCTATGGATGACTTTGAGGGGTCCAAAACTTCATTGGAGGAAGTAACTACAGACATAGGAGAAATAGCAAGACAACTAGAATTTAAAATGAAGCCTAAAGATGTGAATAAATCACTGTAATTTCAGGATAAATCTTTCACAGATGAGGAGCTGCTTCTTACAGATTAGCAAAGAAACTGGTTTTCTTATGATGAAATCTACCCATGGTGAAGATGTTGTGAAGACTGTGGAAATGACAGCAAAGGATTTAGAATATTACAAAAACTTGGTTGATAAGGCAGTGGCAGGATTTGAAAGGATTGAGTAAATCCTTACAGATACTTTTTTTTTTGGAAGTTCTCTATTCACTTCTGGTCCTGCTCTCTCAAAAAACTCTCCATCTTCATCCCACATCATCTTCTCTGCCAAATTTGTCAACGCTTCAGTTTTTATTTTGATTACCATTTCCTCTAGAATGTCTTTCTAGGTTTTTGGCCAGTGATATTTGCTCAGTTTATGACCTTGCTTGAGACCTGGACCTTCACTTTCATTGCCTTCAGCACAGTTCCCTGAGATGATTTTCTTTTCCTCCCAAGAGCTTGGAAAGGGCTGTGATGAAAAAGATACTGTCAGACTTCCTGTATCCTTAGTCTCAGCCTAACAAGATAAATAAATGGTGGTAGAGTCCTGTGGGTTGAAAGAAACTCTCTCTTCTTATTGAGAGTGTTTAAAAAATAGCTTGGAGTAGATATTCCTTAGGTACCCATCATTCTGCTTTGAACTAATTAATTCAATATTCTTTCAACAGTTACTGTTCGTCTGCAATGTTCCAGGGACCATGACCAATGTTGAGACTTCAGTGGTGAATGAAACAAACATGGCTCTTTTGCTGATAAAGCTTTTTTAGAATTTCATAGTAAAAAAAGGTACATATCTTTAACAGCTACTGATAACATGCTTACATTTGGAGAGGACAGCCACTGAATTAAGTGATGTGTTTTGATTCAGCAAACCAACATCAGTGCATACCTTCTTGACAGACACTGTGGCTGAAAGTAGCATAGATGAATGAGATTCAGTCTCTACCCTAAAGGATTTATAATCTAACAGCAGATATTGACTATAGAGTTCCAGTGAATGAATGGTAGTGTGATAGTGTGGCTTGAGTCTGTAAGAGCACAGAGAAATGAACTATGTTACGAATTGGAAGCTTTGGAAGAATTCACATGGAAAGTTGCATGCTATCTAGGTCTTGAGTCTGGAACTGATTTCTTAAGCGTGTCTTCAGGACACTCTCAATGAAAGATAGGTTGGATCAAGGCCAGTGGTAGACACCTTCTCTGACTTTTCAGAATTTTTAGTCAGCCTTAACATTCATTACATATTTAAGGAACACCATAATATTATGTAAAATGTGTCAGTGCCTGGAATGTAGTGACAGTTGCTATGAGAATGTGACTCCCTTATAATTGGGATTGTAGGTGAAGCTATTTCTCTATTTTAGTCTTTTTATCATGTGGCATAAGAACTAGAGTGGTCAATATACTGCTCACGAAAATAATTGCCTCTTTTATAAATTGGTAAAATGCATGCAATTTTTATTTTTTTAAAATCTCCTTCAAAAAAAAAATCTCCTTCAAAGCAACTATTCTATTATATTCTTTCATTAATTGCTGTGAATTAGTTTAACCCAAAGTCAGTTTACACACTCATGCCTCCTGACTTTTTGGATGCAGCATCAGTCAGTCATAATTGTATTTTATTCCATTTCATTAAGAAAATTTAACTCTGTAGAGACCAATCCCATTATAGTACTACTTAGTCTGTTTAGATGTCATTGAATGTATTTACAACCCTAATACAGAGTGTAAATTGCCTATAAAGCTGTGTATATTTATGCAATTGCATTTTTCTTCAGAGTTCATGATCTTTAATTAGACTCTCAGAGGGACCAAGACCCAAAAAAGGCTCAAAAGCAATTGAAAATCTTTCCTTTTGCATTTACCGGTTGCGGCAAACTTGAAAAGACTCTGCTCATTCGTCTTGAAAGCAATAGGAATTATTTTAGAATATTTTTCTTATATCAAGAAAGGAAATGTTACTTCTCATGAGACTCATTGCACAACAACTTCCCACTGTCATGTAAATTACTATGACTATCAATGGCTGACGTCTGATATTGAATCCTATTTGTCCCCATGTAGCTGGTATTTTATACAATATGTGTCACGTAACTGGGCCTCCATAGATGTAGGAAATTTGGGTGAGAGACATGAGTTCCTTTTTCCACTCAGTGTTACTAGTCAAGGATGCACTGGATACCCTACAAGCCCTAATCATGTTGCCTTGACATAATTTGTTTTATGACTACATCTATCCTGTGACATAAGATACTTAAGTTATGGTAAATACTTGATAAATATAGATGCCCATTAAACATTTATTAGTTAAATCAATTTCTGCCACTGTTTTGGTTCACTTAAAAATCAACAGAATAATGGACATATTTCACCAACAAGTATTCTATTATTTGTAACACTATTTTCATCCTTCAAGATTCATTTTGTTGTCCTTTAATATTATAGCGTTGCCAGTGGGGAGTCTGAGCTGAAATGCTCAGCGCATGAGTCTGGGACTACATTGTAATGAAATCAGCAGAAGTGAGCCTCAGTGCATTTTCATCATAATTTAAGGCCTAGTTGAAGCATGATGAATGGCTCTTGTCTGTGATCATTATACCAGTTGAGCAGTACTATGTCATTCATGTCTTCCTCTTGTACTCTTAGAACTGCCATGGGGGTAGCAAATGTACAATAAATACTTTGCTCGATTAAATTTATATTTCAGAAAAACTCAATGTGTTTTTCAAGATATAGGAGTAGCAAACTTAAATGTAAACTCTAGTTGACAAAATGACTTTACTGAGCACCCTCAGCTCTATATCTCATTTTCTGGATCAGGAACAAAGATCCAAATATGTTGACTATTTTCACCAAGGTGATAATCAGTTACTATTTGATCTAGAATTAGAACACAGGTTATTAACTCATCTAGTCCTTGCATATGCAGTTATTGAGTGATAGCAATGTTCCGAGCACTGAATTAAAGATAGATTAAGTTTAAAGGCAAATTCTGCTCTGAAGGTCTTGGAATCTAATTGGAATGACTAATGTATTAATAACATCTGAAATGCAGAGCAAATGAAAGAGCTCCAATAGAGGTTATATACTCCATAGTGTTTTTTAAAATTATTTGCAATGTTTGAGAAACTCATATATGTGTCGTTTTTGCTTTCTAATGAAAAAAAAAATTTTGTACAGTATTGCCAGAAAAGCTACAGAATATCCAGCTAAACTATAATGTTTTCTAGTATAACCCAAATATGACATTCAATTTTAAATGGCATCCTCCATTTTCATTTGCTATATCTGAAAACTCATTTGTTGTTGATGGCCATTCCCTATTTGAAAACTATGAAATCATTGATATTTTGAAACACATTTTTGTTTGAATTTAGTTGCCATTATTTTATTTTTTATTTTAATGAACCATTTTTTAAAATTACTTTAAAATTTGTTAACTATTTTATCTAAGTAACTTGTATGTCACAGCATTTTACAAATTTAGGTGTTTAACTTCCCAAGCAACTTTTTAACTCTCTTTTTGCATAAATTGAGGAATCGTAATTTTCAGTTAATTAATTTCTAAACCATATTCTTTCTTATAGAATTCCATAAGAATATTCCCATGATCCACATATTCAACCTTGCTGATTGAAAATAAGAACTGTTTACAATAGATGAGACATGAAAGCAATCTCTAAATGTTCATCTACAGAGGAATGAATAAACGAAAAATGGGATGAACCCTCTTGCCGATGCAGGAGATTTAAGAGATGAAGGTTCTGTCCCTGCTTTGGGAAGATGCCCTGGAGAAAGAAATGTCAACCCACTCCAATATTCTGGCCTGGGAAATCCCATGTACAGAGGAGCCTGAAGGCTACAGTTCCTGAGGTTGTACAGAGTTGGACACCCCTGAAAGAATTTGCATGGCCCCGCATAGTATATATACAATAATATTCTACTCAGGCATAAAAATAGAATGAAATAATGCCATTTGCAATAATATGGATGGACCTAGAGATTATCATACTAAGTCAGGCAAAGAAAGACAAATACTGTATGATACCATGTATAAATCTAAAACAGGATACAAATGAACTTACAAAACAGAAACAGGCTCACAGGCATAGTGTGAGTGAGTCTCTCACACATCACAAACTTATGATGAATAAAGGAGAAGCGGTAAATAAATTAGGAACTTAGGATTAGGAGATACAAACTACTATATATAAAATAGATAAACAATAATATCCTAATGTATAGCATGGGGAACTATATTAAGTTTCCTATAATAAACTACAATTGAAAAGAATATGAGAACTATATATACATATAACTGAATCACTTTGCTCTATATTAGAAACTAATCCAGCATTGTAAATCAGCTATATTTCAATTTAATATCCCCATAATTTGTAGCTGATGCTGCCACATAATTTTTAAATTAAAGCATTCTACATATTTAAAGAGTAGAGAGAAGGAAATCCAATACTGAGAATAATTTTTGATTGTTAGGTTTCATGAAGATTCCCACAGATTATATATACACGCAAATGAAACTTTTCTTTTTCACTCTCATGAAAAGTATACTGTGCACACACACACACACACACACACACACACACACATGTGTATATGTATGTAACATCAATATGTATAACACTGCATTTTTCATTCTAAGACTGACAATTTTATGGTACACCATAAGTTTAAAAGTCAAATATTTAGAAAAAAAAAAGAATCATAGCCCCGTTAAAAATAAACATAAAGAATGAGACACACTTTGACTTAGAAATGTAACAATGTGAAGTAAAATGAACATATTAGATTTGACAGTATAAATAATATTTACACAGTCTATCCCATCTGGTAGTAGGCCATAAATAACTTCTGATTGAATATATTAAACAAAATAAGATGCTCAGGATATGCATTAGGAAGATGGGAATTCATTGCTATTCCCCTAACCCTTTCACCTCAGACACTTGGGTATCCTTTCTCCCTCTCTGGCCTCAACCCCACTCAGGGATATGTTCTAATCTAAAGAGGCTGATGAAAGAACATTTATTGCACTGTGATCCCTAGTGAGTACATGCCTGCTCTGTGTTAGTTTATCAGATAGTTTACCTATCATAGCATAAGACAGATACGTTGAGTTGAGGACTCTTGAGTTTTATTGGCTTTCTCTCTCAATGATGCAATATAGTTAGAAGGCTAAATTTGCTCTACTTTGTCTTTTTCTTTACAGAAATGCCTAAGCATACTGGTACTAATAACAAAATGTGGGACTGGGAAGGAGAGAAGAGTTCACGTATACCTTAAGTCTAACAACTTTTTATAAGAAGACTCTATTTGAAACACTTCTATAGCTCCTAATTAATCAGTGAGTTGATTCTAACATGAAGTATTATATAGAAAGGAAGTTATGGTTGGTGAAACAGGATTCAGACATCCATAGGTCTTGAATACATATTATTAAAAAGTACATAAATCCTTACTAAGTGGTGGGATGGCATCACCAACTCGATGGGCATGAGTTTGAGCAAGCTCCAGAAGATGGTGAAGGGCAGGGAAGCCTGGCATGCTGCAGTCCATGGGATCACAAAGAGTCAGACACAATTGAGTCACTGAACTGAACTGACTGAAAAACCTCACTTTTTATCTTTAGCTTCAGACACAGCTAATAATAACTACAGCTTCTTAAGATATCAAAATCCTTTAACTGAATATTCATCATCATTAATTACTACAATTCTTGAAGAAGAAAGTTAAACTAATAACAATACTAGTCTACAGTATCCAAAGTATTATGCTAGATGTTATGGAAAATGCAATAAAAGTAATATATTCTGCCCATCTTAAGCTAATTATTGCAATGGAAATATAACACATGCAAATATGAACTCAAACCCCCTTACTCTGAGTTAGTGTATGTGGATATTAAAGTAATCAGGCACTACAGAGGAAGAAAAAAATGGTAACTCAGAGACTGAAAATGATCAATGTTATTCATAATGGATATGGAAAGATTCATAGAAATTTTAAAAGCTGTGGATGATTTGAAAGTAAAGAAAAGGAAAGGGCCAATTTACATTCATGAAGCTAAAATAGTAGAAGCAATTTGCAGACACAATAGGGGAAGGAGAGGGTGGACAAACTGAGAGAATAACATGGAATCATATACATTACCGTATGTCAAAGAGGTAGCAGGAGGAATTTGCTGTATGACACAGGGAGCTCAACCTACTGCTCTGTGCCAACCTAGAAGGGTGAGATGGGGTGGGAGACAGGATAGGGTTGAGAGGGAGGGGCCATATGTGTACCTATGACTGATTCATGTTGATGTGTGGCAGAGATCAACACAATATTGTAAAGCAATTATCCTCCAATTAAAAATGAACAATAAAAACAAGCAAGAAAACTAGTTGGGAGAATTTGAGTAGATTCATTAGGTTTTGTGAAAAACACAAGGAAGAAGGATCACATTGTTAATGTTGAATCTTTTCAGAGTATTGAACACCGTATTCTGTAGGCTAAAGGACTCAATAATGGAGACAATTTGGCCAGAAGGTAATGTGGTGACAGTGAATTGCTGTGACCACTTGTCTGACAGCATTGTCCAAAATGAACTGGAGGGGGTCAGACAGGCACCAGGAGGATGGCAGCAGAGATCCCACTGAAAAACTACTTTAATAGTTCAATGATGCAATTACAATTTTGTTGTTGGCAATGAAAATACGAAGAGAGGAAAATGAATGAGAGAAAATTCTATGGAAGAATTAAACTGTGACAATTAATTTCTTAATTATTTGTCAGCAGGTATACGGTCACACTGCTTATTTAGCTTACATGTAGAGTACATCATGAGAAATGCTGGGCTGGATGAAGCACAAGCTGGAATCAAGATTGCCCAGAGAAATATCAGTAACCTCAGATATACAGATGACACCAACCTTGTGGCAGAAAGTGAAGAAGCATTAAAGAGCCTCTTGATGAATGTGAAAGAGGAGAGTGAAAAAGTTGGCTTAAAACTCAACATTCAGAAAACTAAGATCATGGCATCTGCTCCCATTACTTCATGGCAAATAGATGGGGAAACAGAATAAACAGTGACACACTTTTTGGGGGGTTCCAAAATCACTGCAGATGGTGACTGCAGCCATGAAATTAAAAGATGATTGCTCCTTGGAAGAATAGTTATGACCAACCTAAACAGCATATTAAAAACCAGAGATGATACTTTGCCAACAAAGGTCCATCTAGTCAAAGCTATTGTTTTTCTTTTTTTTTTTTTAATTATTGTTTTTGCCATACATTGTCATGATATCACCATGAGTTTACATATGCTTCCCCTCCGGGTCCCCCCTCCCTCCTCCCTCCCCTCCGGGAAATCTCGCTGCACCAGTCCCGAGGATCAATCCTGGGCTGGCGATTGATTAGACACATGACATTAACATGCTTCAATGCCCTTCTCCCATATCATCCCACCCTTACCCTCATCCACAAAGTCCACAAGTCTATTCTATACATCTGCGTTCCTTTTGTTGTCTCCCATGTTGGGTTCTCATTACTGTCTTTCTAAATTCCATATATATGTGTTAATATACTGTATTGTTGTTTTTGCTTCTGGCTTACTTCACTCTGGATAATGGGCTCCAGTTTCGTCCATCTGAGTAGAATTGCTTCAAATGAATTTTTTTTTAATGCTGAGTAATATTCCATTGTGTATATATACCACAGCTTTCTTATCCATTCGTCAGTTGATGGGCATCTAGGTTGCTTCCATGTCCTGGCTATTGTAAACAATGCAGCGATGAACATTGGGGTGCACGTGGCTCTTTCAATTCTGGTTTCCTCGGTGTATATGCCCAGCAGTGGGATTGCCGGGTCATATGGCAGGTCTATTTGCAGCTTTTTAAGGAACCTCCACACTGTTTTCCATAGTGGCTGTACTAGTTTGCATTCCCACCAACAGTGTAAGAGGGTTCCCTTTTCTCCACATCCTCTCCAGCATTTATTGCTTGTAGACTTTTGGATGGCAGCCATTCTGACTGGTGTAAAGTGGTACCTCATTGTAGTTTTGATTTGCATTTCTCTGATAATGAGTGATGTTGAGCATCTTTTCATGTGTTTGTTAGCCATTTTTATATCTTCTTTGGAGAAATGTCTGTTAAGTTCTTTGGCCCACTTTTTTTTTTTTCCTTTTTTAAGTTTTTTTAATCGAAATATAAGTAACTTACAGCATTGAGTTACTTTCAAGCGTAAAGCAAAGTGATTCAATTATACTTTAATATATAATAATACTTTTTCATTATAGTTTATTACAAGATATTGGGTCCAGGTCCCTGTGCTCTATAGAAGACTAGGCTCTTGTTGCTCACCTATTTTATGTATAATTTGGTATATATATCAGTCCCAAACTCCTAATTTATCTCCCCCTCCCTGCTGGCAGCGTTGCCCATGCTTTAGAAACCTGTGGTGCACTTGTCAAATGTTAAGCTTCTGTAGCTGGTGCCTATCGCAGGGTAGAAAACAAAATAAATGCTCAGTAAACAGTTGAATAATGGATTGGTTATTACTGGCCAGCCAGCCAAGCTGCTCCAGGAAACCCTAACAAGACGCAAATTCCATACAACTTACTTTGAAACATTCCCCGTCAACGCCAGTACCAAGTTGTCGAGTTTGTTTAAATTTCCAAACCAACCTTACAACGAGTCTCCGCTGGGGAGTCAGACGCACGACCCACCTATTCAACTGGGTCGAGGGCCAAACCGGGCAGGGTTAAGTCAGAGGGAAACAAGCGCAGCTGAAGCGTGGGTGGAAGGCTATTCTTTCCAGCGACAGCAGTTAACACCAAGAGAGAAGAAACAGGAGCAGCTGGCAGTCATGCAGGGACGTGGATGGGACCTCCTTTAGCAGTGGAATGTTTCCATTAAGGTCAGCTTGCCTCTAGCTGTTGACGGGAGAGACTCTGTTCTCCTATCAAGGCTTTTGTTTCTTTGATCTCACGGTTCTTAACTTTTTAAAAA
>ML661908.1:1841909-1917255 GCA_007570785.1 Antilocapra americana | reverse complement strand
TAGAAAGTGATCTAGTTTCATTCTTTTACAAGTGACTGTCCAGTTTTCCCAGCACCACTTGTTAAAGAGGTTGTCTTTTCTCCATTGTATATTCTTGCCTCCTTTGTCAAAGATAAGGTGTCCATAGATGCGTGGATTTATCTCTGGGCTTTCTATTCTGTTCCATTGATCTATGTTTCTGTCTTTGTGCCAGTACCATACTGTCTTAATGACTGTGGATTTGTAGTATAGCCTAAAGTCAGGTAGGTTGATTCCTCCAGTTCCATTCTTCTTTCTCAAGATTGCTTTGGCTACACGAGGTTTTTTGTATTTCCATACAAATTGTGAAATTATTTGTTCTAATTCTTTGAAGAAGACCTCTGGTAGTTTGATAGGAATTGCATTGAATCTATAGATTGCTTTGGGTAGTATACTCATTTTCACTATATTGATTCTTCCAATCCACGAACACAGCACATTTCTCCATCTGTTTGTGTCCTCTTTGATTTCTTTCATCAGTGTTTTATAGTTTTCTATATACAAGTCTTTTGGTTCTTTAGGTAGAAATACTCCTAAGTATTTTATTCTTTTTGTTTCGATGGTGAATGGAATTGTTTCCATAATTTCTTTTTCTGTTTTTTCATTGTTAGTGTATAGAAATGCCAGGGATTTCTGTGTGTTGATTTTGTATCCTGAAACTTTGCTATATTCACTGATTAGCTCTAGTAATTTTCTCGTAGAGTCTTTAGGGTTTTCTATGTAGAGGATCATGTCATCTGCAAACAGAGAGAGTTTCACTTCTTCTTTTCCAATCTGGATTCCTTTGATTTCTTTATCTGCTCTGATTGCTGTGGCCAAGACTTCCAAAACTATGTTGAAAAGTAGTGGTGAGAGTGGGCACCCTTGTCTTGTTCCTGACTTCAGGGGGAATGATTTCAGTTTTTCACCATTGAGAATAATGTTTGCTGTGGGTTTGTCATATATAGCTTTTATTATGTTGAGGAATGTTCCTTCTATTCCTGCTTTTTGGAGGGTTTTTATCATAAATGGATGTTGAATTCTGGGAAAACACTCTCTGACATCAACCAAAGGAGGATCCTACATGACCCACCTCCCAGAATAATGGAAATAAAAGCACAAATAAATAAATGGGACCTAATTAAAATTAAAAGCTTTTGCACAACAAAGGAAACTATAAGCAAGGTGAAAAGACAGCCTTCAGAATGGGAGAAAATAATAGCCAATGAAGCAACGGACAAACAATTAATCTCAAAAATATACAAGCAACTCCTGCAGCTCCATTCTAGAAAAATAAACGAACCAATCAAAAAGTGGGCCAAAGAATTGAACAGACGTTTCTCCAAAGAAGACATAAAAATGGCTAACAAACACATGAAAAGATGCTCAACATCACTCATTATCAGAGAAATGCAAATCAAAACCACAATGAGATATCACTTCACACCACTCAGAATGGCTGCAATCCAAAAATCCACAAGTAATAAATGCTGGAGAGGATGTGGAGAAAAGGGAACTCTCTTACACTTTTGGTGGGATTGCAAACTAGTACAGCCTCTATGGAAAACAGTGTGGAGGTTCCTTAAAAAACTGCAAATAGTCCTGCCATATGACCCAGCAATCCTACTGTTGGGCATACATACCGAGGAAACCAGAATTGAAAGAGACACGTGTACCCCAATGTTCATCGCTGCTTTATTTACAATAGCCAGGACATGGAACCAACCTAGATGCCCATCAACTGATGAATGGATAAGAAAGCTGTGGTACATATACACAATGGAATATTACTCAGAATTAAGGAAAAATTCATTTGAATCAGTTCTACTCAGATGGACGAAACTGGAGCCCATTATCCAGAGTGAAGTAAGCCAGAAGCAAAAACAACAATACAGTATATTAACGCATATATACGGAATTTAGAAAGACGGTAACGAGAACCCAGCATGCGAGACAGCAAAAGGAATGCAGATGTATAGGATAGACTCAGGGCCTCTGTGGATGAAGGAAAGGGTGGGATGATATGGGAGAATGGCATTGAAACATGTTAATTATCATATGTCTAAGCAATAGCCGGCCCAGGATTGATGCTTGGGACTGGTGCAACGAGATTTCCCGGGGGGAGGGAGGAGGGAGGGGGGTTCTGGAGGGGGAGCATATGTAAACCCATGGTGACATCATGTCATTGTTTGGCAAAACTAATAAAAAAAAATGTTAAAAAAAAAAAAAGAAGAAGAAAGTTTTCTGGTTACTCTGGGATATTGGAGACAAATTTCTTCGGTGGTTTAAAACATAGGAGAGCCTAAAAAAATAAAAGATAAATACTATATTACTTATTCTGTAGAATCAAAAAAAAAAAGGCAGACGCATAGAAACAAAGAGTAGAAAAGTGATGATTAAGGGCTGGGGGATTGAGAGAAACAGGGAGGGATTGGCACTAGGATACAATTCAGTCATAAGATGAGTGAGATCTGAAGATCTAATGTGAAACATGGTAACTGTAGTTAGACTATTATATTTTGTGTCTGAAATTTGCTTAAAATTGTACCCCTCCAAAAAAAATAAAATAAAAGAGACATACGTGAGGTGATGAATGTGCTAATTAACTCAGTGGAGGGAATCTTTTTACAATTTATAGCATATAAATTCATCACACAATGTACTTTAAATACTTTATCATTTTTGGGTCAATTATACATGAATAAACCTGGGAGGGAAAAAATATTTGTGTAGAAATAGGTGAAAATTAAATGCTAAAAGTAAATTAGGTACATCTTTTCTCCTTGTGGCCTTAGGAAAAATTTTATTAGGTTGAAGATCATTCTCTTTTATTAATTTTGCAGATGGATAATGGGGTGGCTTCTTAAGGGTCTTATCTTATCCTTAATGACATTATAGCAAATATCAAGATGCCTTCTAAAAGACAAGAGATTTTTTTTTAATTTACAATGAAAGATTTCAAAATGAAATTTTAAATTTTGTTTAAGAAATTTATTTATCTGAAAATACTTGAGCCCCTTCCTAGGAAAAAAATGATCAGTAGTGAAATTATTATGCTAGAACATCTCTTATATCCCTTGGAATAAAGCTTATTATTCCATGATGATGTCCATGTAATCATGACCATCCTTATTTGTTTCTATAATTCTTTATTCCAAGAACTTTTCATATTCATTGTTAGTGAATGACTTGAAGAATATCTTTATTAGTGACAACATTGGCTTTAATTAAAAATACATGACAGAAAAATCTATCACTTCAGGAATGCACTTACTTTGTGTCTGCTAAGGATAGCCTTTGCTCCCAATAAAGTTATGTAGGCACAGTCACTCTCAAGCCATTATAACATGATTTTCTTAATGAGACAGTTTTATTTTCTCTTCAAATGAAATAAAATATATTTTATTATACTCTCCTTGGGTCTCTTCAAATTATAAAAAGCATAATGCTTATTAGTGATAGGTGAAGAAAGCAGTGGCTAATATTGTATCATCATTCCTGCCTACCTCTGAAAATGATAATTGTAATTTTAATTTGAGGCATATTTTAAAAATGTTCACTATATGATACTTCTAGGTTGAACTATATACTTATGTTTCTTTATGAATTATGCAGCTGTTACAGTTTCAATTATGTTTTTCAATCATAGAAACATTTATATTACTACTATTGATTTCACCATGAAGAGTTTCAAGATGCAGTCTTCCCCAGTTAGTGGTATTTATTGTATATACTTTCATAAGTTTAATGAGCACCATTGTGGAGGAGATTACTGCTATTATGAAGTTCTAAAAGGGTCTGGCTATTGTCTCATAAGCAAGTGTTACGCCAACAAAGTTATGTGGAGCCATCTGTTTTAATTCATTCTTTTAAAAATCAAAGATTAGATTTTATTGAGTAGCAAACATATACTATTCAATGTGCTGTGCTGTGTTAAGTGGCTTCAGTCATCTCCGACCCTTTGTGACGCTATGGACTGTAGCCTGCTAGGTTCCTCCCTCCATGGGGCTTCTCTAAGCAAGAGTACTGGAGTGCGTCTCTGTGACCACCTCCTTGGGATCTTTCCGACCCAGAGATGGAACCCTTGTCTCTTGCATCTCCTGTATTGGCAAACAGGTTCTTTACCACCAGCACCACCTGGGAAGCCCATACTATTCAATACACACATACAAAAACAATGGAAACGGTTAGTCAAGACACAGTATTTTTACTCATGTGAAGTACAACTTAACTTAAAAATGCCTTACATTTTCAATTATTGAGTAAGAATGTATAGTTCACTTTACTTTGATTATATTATCTTTTAAATATGGTTTCCAAAGTATGTACAGATTTAGTGAAGAAAAGGGCTTTGCACAACAAAGTTGCAGTAAAAGCAAATTTAAAAGCCTAATTTAGGCATAGAAGTATGGTCCTGCACACTAAAGTTCTAAAAACTTTCTGTAATTTTATTCTTCTTTCCATCCCTTTGGTTTTCCTCAATGAGTTGTTTCATATGCATTTGCTTCAAATTTCTTACTAATAGCTTTTTTCAATGTGGTTTTAGAAAATCTAATAAAAAGAATTCCATAAATACATTATATCAATTCTAAAACATATATTAGGTAAAATATTTACTACCTAATAACATTTTAATTTTTTTTCAAGTTTTAGTGACTAGTGGAAATACATCATGCCATTAGCATTCTCTTTGTTTTTCTACTCATTACTTTTCTGCACCCTTATACATTTTATTCACCTCTGTAGCAGTAAATTCTTAATCTCAGATCTCTATGTGATGTTTGGGTTTTCTCTCATCTCTTAGATCAAAATAAAGATCAATTGTAGCATTAACACTATTTCTGGTGCTAATTTTTTTTAGTAACAATCTTTATATTCAAGTATCTAGTTTGTAAATGCATTGTTTAGTGGGTGGTGACCCTCCTGAAGCCCACATGCACAAACACAGACTTTTAAAAGTTAAAGTTACTTGCAGTAAGTATTTGTGAATTATAGAAGTGGAATGGTTGGGTACAGAAGTGGCTTCTTGGGAAACTAACTTCTGTAAATTAATATCTTCTGAAAGCATCTGTTCAGATTTGCTTATCACCTCCAAGTTCCTTGTGTGTGCTGAGTCACTTCAGTCATGTCTGACTCTGTGCAATCCTGTGAATGGTAGCCCACCAGACTCCTCTGTCCATGGGGTCTTTTCAACCCAGAGATCGACTCTGCATCCCTTATATCTCCTGCACTGGCAGACAGATTCTTCACCACTAGCACTACCTGGGAAATCCAAAGTTCCTTATGTTTTACCCAAAATTCCAAAACAATATGCCTATGAATGCTTTTTATATTTTAGAGCTTTAAGGCACAATGTTTGAATCCATTCTGTTTTTAATCCCCTCTATTTTACTTTTGATTTGAAATGCCCTTAGAAAACATTAATCCCCTTCTTATGTTAGCATATGTGATCTAGTGTTGTGTTTTTAAATTAATTAAATAATCTGAAGATTAAGAAAATGCCTATATCCATCATATCTTACAATGGAGGTCTGTTTTCAAATGAGGTGACCAATTAGCCCACAATTGATCACTGATATGAATGGAGTTTTCATATCAATACACTTGAACTAGCCCAGAAGAGGGACTTCAACTGAAGAATGGGACAAAGGCAAGGATCCCATTTTGAAAGCAAAATTTTCTTCTAAACAGTAACACATGAATGCTACCTAATGAAGGCAAACTGAAGCTGTTTTTGACGCTGCAGTGGTGAGGGGTAGGTATCAGGGTGTGAGATGGCTTCTGGACTCTTGGAGAACAATGGATGTCTAAAGGCCTATGAAGGAGTTAAAACAGGTGGAGCATCAAAGAAAACTCTCTGCTTTTCCTTCACTGATGTAGAAACTAAAATGATCAACCTTGCATATTATTCATATTGTGCCAGACTCATTTATTTGGAAACCTGTTCTTAAAAGATTGTATAATACTTTCCTACCCTTACCCATTTTGACAATACAATTCTATTTCTCAGATATAATATTTAAAGATACACACTTAGCCTTCTAAGTAGGTTAATAATGCACTTTATAAATGGTGACGGATTGTGCATATCCATTTACTCCTGCTTTTGTCTGATTTGTTCTTCCATGCATTTATTGACAATGCATTGCACCACTTGTGTTTCACCCTAGGGTACTACTAGGGTGTCTTGCAATGTTCACTAACATCTCTAACAGTCTTTGACATCCCATGATTTCAAAGGAAAACTATGATCGTGTACTCTATTTTTACATTAATGATGTCTTTTACTTATGCAAATATGACAAGTCATTGGAGGGTGGAAATGAGTATGTTGGATACAAAGTGATCCTCTCTAGTTAATTGATTTTTCATTTGTTTAATTGCATTAGAAGGAATTGTGTTAGCAATGAACTTACTTCAGCCTGAATTTTTTTCCTCTGATCTTGTGCTTTGTAGTATGTATCTCCCCTTTTCTTTTAATCATAAGTAGCTGCTTACCATTCTGCTTTTCACCCTCTGACCTAAGCTATTTAGCTCTCTCCACTAGCATACCACAATAACTGTTATTTCTACCACTTCTCTTAAGGATGACACTGTATAGTAAAGCATCCCTTGAGTTATACTCTAACTGCATGATGAGAAGAATGTGAAATTTTGAAAAGTGATTCAAGCTCATATTATGCATGTGATGCAACATACCTCATCCGTTTCTCATCTTAAAGCTCCTAGATCTTCACAAGACACCTGTAAAATGATATTTTGAGGACAGCAGACATTTCAGTGAGTCTAAATTTGAAGTTAGACGATTATCTCTAAAGTTGATCTATTGGAATGACTTATCTGAGTCAAAGTAATTCAAGTTATTCAGGTGTAGTGAAATACTTCTAATTTTAAATTCAGAAGCATTGAGGAGTGAGTTAGATTATTGGCTATAGCGATTAGTTGATCCTCTTTCTTATCATCCTTGACTTTTAAAGCCTGGCCTTTTAAAAATGTGCTTCAGAAATCCATGTGCTCACAAGCATTTGATTCATTAATTTTGAAAGACTATTACAAAGGTCTTTGAGTGATAAGTTCAGAAATACCAAAAATCCAAGAGTGAACATACACAATTAAAATAAAGAACTCTGTAAAAATGTCTCAGTGAATCAAAGGTACCAAAGTGAATCTTGGATGAAAAGGTGATCATATTGTAATAGTGAAGTCATGTAATAGGCACATCATAAGAACATATCCTCACTCAAAGGATCCCTGAGCTGGAGGTGGGCAGAAAATAAAGAACTTACTTTTTGTCCCAGTGTTATATATCTTTTAAATATATAATTTATAAACATTTTTGTAGTATTAGTTAACAAGAACTACAAAGGAATAAAGAATAAAATTTTAGAGATATCAAATATCTGAGTAGAGTATGTACCTAATTAAATATTAAAAGACTAGGCACAAGCTAAATTAATGTTAAAGGTAGGTTTTTTTTTCAGTACTCTCACTTTCTTATTCTTCCTTCATTAATTCCTTTCCTTACTCCCTCTTTCTCTCTCTCTTCCCACTCCCACCCCAGATCTCTCTCTTTCTTGTTCTCTTTCCTGTTTAAAAGAAGTAGTAGCATTTAGCAAGATTATAGGGTGCTATTGCTACAATTTATTCAAATCTACAGTACTAGCCAATATTCTCCATCACAATGTATGTTCAGTTCAGTTCAGCTCAGTTGCTCAGTCATGTCCGACTTTTTGTGACCCCATGGACTGCAGCACACAAGGCCTCTGTGTCCATTGCCAACTCCCAGAGCTAACTCAACTCATGTCCATCGAGTTAGTGATGCCATCCAACCATATTATTCTCTGTCGACCCCTTCTCCTTCTGCCTTCAATTTTCCCAGCATCAGAGTCTTTTACAATGAGTCAGTTCTTCTCATTAGATGGCCAAAGTATCGGAGTTTCAGCGTCAGCATCAAACATTCCAATGAATATTCAAGACTGATTTCCTTTAGGATGGATTGGTTGGATCTCCTTGCAGTCCAAGGGACTCTCAAGAGTCTTCTCCAACACCACAGTTCAAAAACATCAGTTCTTCAGCGCTCAGCTTTCTTGATAGTCCAACTCTCACATCCATATGTGACTACAGGAAAAACAATAGCTTTGACTAGATGGACCTTTTTTGGGAAAGTAATTTCTCTGCTTTTTAAATATATTGTCTAGTTTGGTCATAGCTTTTCTTTCATGGAGCAGTCGTCTTTTAATTTCATGGTTGCAGTCACCATCTGCAGTGATTTTGGAGCCCAGGAAAATAAAAATTCTCACTGTTTCCACTGTTTCCCTATCTATTCATCATGAAGTGATGGGACTGGATGCCATGGTCTTAGTTTTCTGAATGTTAAGTTTTAAACCACCTTTTACATTCTCTTCTTTCACTTTTATCAAGAGGCTCTTTAGTTCTTCACTTTCTGCCATAAGGGTGGTGTCATCTGTATATCTGAGGTTATTAATATTTCTCCCATCAATCTTTATTCCAGCTTGTGCTTCAGCCAGCCAAGCATTTCTCATGATGTACTCTGCATATAAGTTAAATAATCAGGGTGACAATATACAGCCTTGATGTACTCCTTTACCTCTTTGGAACCAATCTGTTGCTTGATGTCTAGTTCTAACTGCTGCTTCTTGGTCTGCATACAGATTTCTCAAGAGGAAGGTTAGGTGGTCTGGTATTCATATCTTATGAAGAATTTTCCACAGTTTGTTGTGATCCACACAGCCAAAGGCTTTGGTGTAGTCAATGAAACAGAAGTAGATGATTTTATGGAACTCTCTCGCTTTTTCAATGATTTAAAGGATGCTGGAAATTTGATCTCTGGTTCCTCTGCCTTTTCTAATTCCAGCTTGAACATCTGGAAGCTCATGGTTCACATACTCTTGAGGCCTTGCTTGGAGAATTTTGAGCATTACTTTGTTAATGTGTGAGATGAGTGCAATTGTGTGGTAGTTTGTGCATTGTTTGGCATTAACCTTCTTCGGGTTTGGAATGAAAACTGATTTTTCCACTCTTGTGGCCACTGCTGAGTTTTCCAAATTTGCTGGCGTATAGAGCACAGCACTTGCACAGCATCGCCTTTTAAGATTTGAAATAGCTCAACTGGAATTCCATCACCTCCACTAGCTTTGTTCATAGGGATGCTTCCTAAGGCCCACTTGACTCCACATTATAGAATATCTAGCTCTAGGTGAGTGATCACATCATTGTGGTTATGTGGGTCATGAAGATCTTCTTTGTATAGTTCTTCTGTGTATTCTTGCCACCTTTTCTTTATGTCTTTACTTCTGTTAAGTCCACCATTTCTGTCCTTTATTGAGCCCATCTTTGCATGAAATATTCCCTTGGTATCTCTAATTTTCTTAAAGAGATCTTTAGTCTTTCCCATTTCATTGTTTTCCTCTCTTTCCTTGCATTGGTCACTGAGGAAGGCTTTCTTATCTCTCCTTGCTATTCTTTGAAATTCTACATTCAAATGGGTATATCATTCTTTTTTCCCTTTGCCTTACCTTCCCTTCTTTTCTCAGCTATTTGTAAGGCCTCCTTAGACAACCATTTTGCCTTTTAGCATTTCTTTTTCTTGGGGATGGTCTCGATCACTACATCCTATACAATGTCACGAACCTCCATCCACAGTTCATCAGGCACTCTGTCTATCAAATCTAGTCCCTTAACTCTGTTTGTCACTTCCACTGTATAATCATGATGGATTTGATTTAGGTCATACCTGAATGGCCTAGTGGTTTTCCCCTGCTTTCTTCAATTTAAGTCTGTATTTGGCAATACCGAGTTCACGAACTGAGCCACAGTCAGCTCTTGGTGTTGTTTTTGCTGACTTTATAGAACTTCTCAATCTTTGGCTCCAAGGAATATATTCAATCTGATTTCAGTGTTTACCATCTGGTGATGTCCATGTGTAGCATCTTCTCTTGTGTTCTTGGAAGAGGGTATTTGCTATGACCAGTGAATTCTCTTGGCAAAACTCTGCTAGCCTTTGACCTACTTCTTTTTGTACTCCAAGGCCGAATTTGCCTGTTACCCAAGGTATTTCTTAACTTCCTACTTTTGCATTCCTGTCCCCTAAAATGGAAAAAGACATCTTTTTGGGGTGTTAGTTCTAGAAGATCTTGTAGGTATTCATCACAGTGTTCAACTTCACCTTCTTCAGCATTACTGGTCAGGCTTAGACTTGGAATTCTGTGATATTGAATGGTTTGCTTGGAAACATACAGAGATCATTCTGTTATTTTTTTGATTTTGCCCGAATACTGCATTTCAGACTCTTTTGTTGACTATGATGGCTACTCCATTTCTTCTAAAGGATTCTTACCCACAGCAGTGGATATAATGGTTATCTGAGTTATGCCGTCCTAAAGTAAATCAGACCTGAATATTCATTGGAAGGACTGATGCTGAAGCTGAAACTCCAATATTTTGACCACCTGATATGAAGAAATAACTCCTTTGAAAAAACCCTTATGCTGGAAAAGATTGAAGATGGGAGGAGAAGGGGACCACAGAGGATGAGATGATTGGATGGCATCACTGACTCAATGGACATGAGTTTGAGTAAACCCCAGGAGTTGGTGCTGGACAGAGAGGCCTGGTGTGCTGCAATCCATGGGGTTGAAAAGAGTCCAATATGACTGAGTGACTAAACTGAACTGGACTGAGTTAAATTCACCCATTCCAGCACATTTTAGTTCACTGATTCCTAAAACATTGATATTCACTCTTGCCGTCTCCTGTTTGACCACTTCCAATTTACCTTGATTCAAGTTGGAATCAAGATTTCCAGGAGAAATGTTAATAACTTCAGATAAGCAGATGATACCACCCTTGTGGCAGAAAGTGAAGAATAACTAAAGAGCTTCTTGATGAAAGTGAAAGAGGAGAGTGAAAAAGTTGGCTTAAAGCTCAGCATTCAGAAAACTAAGATCATGGCATCCAGTCCCATCACTTCATGGCTGATAGATGGGGAAACAGTGGAAACAGTGGCTGATTTCATTTTTTGGGGATCCAAAATCACTGCAGATGGTGATTGCAGCCATGAAATTAAAAGACTCTTACTCCTTGGAAGGAAAGTTATGATCAATCTAGACAGCATATTAAAAAGCAGAGACATTACTTTGCCAGCAAAGGTCCATACAGTCAAGGGTATGGCTTTTGCAGTGGTCATGTATGGATGTGAGAGTTGGACTATAAAGAAAGCTGCGTGCCGAAGAATTGATGCTTTTGAACTGTGGTGTTGGAGAATGCTCATGAGAGTCCCTTGGACTGCAAGGAGATGCAACCAGTCCATTCTAAAGGAGATCGTTCCTGGGTGTTCACTGGAAGAACTGATGTTGAAGCTGAAACTCCAATACTTTGACCACCTGATGCAAAAGACCCTGCTGCTGGGAAAGATTGAGGGCAGGAGAAGGGGAAGACAGAAGATGAGATGGCTTGATGACATCACTGACTCGATGGACATGTGTTTGGGTGGACTCAGGGAGTTGGTGATGGACAAGGAGGCCTGACATCCTGTGATTCATGGGGTTGCAAAGAGTCGGACATGACTGAGCGACTGAACTGATCTGAATTTGCCTCAATTCATGGACCTAACCTAACGGTCCCATTTCCCATACAGTATTGCTCTTTACAGTATGGGAGTTTACTTCCATCAGCAGTCACATCTACAACCAGGTGTTGATTTTGCTTTGGCACCGACTCTTCATTCTTTCTGGAGTTATTTTTCCACTGATCTCCAGTAGCATATCGGGCACCTACTGACCTGGAGAGTTCATCTTTCAGTGTCGTATCTTTTTGCCTTTTCATACTGTTCATGGGGTTCTCAAGGCAAGAATACTGAAGTGATTTGCCATTCCCTTCTCCAGTAGACCACATTTTGTCAGAACTCTCCACCATGACCTGTCCATCTTGGGTGGCCCTACATGGCATGGCTCATAGTTTCATTGAGTTAGACAAGGCTGTGGTCCATGTGATCAGATTGGTTAGTTTTCTGTGTAGTTTTCAGTCTGTCTTCCCTCTAATGGATAAGGATAAGAAGCTTATGGAAGCTTCCTGGTGGGAGAGACTGAATGAGGAAGAAACTGTCTTGTTCTGATGGGTGGGTCCATGCTCAGTAAATAGTTAATTCAGTTTTCTGTTGATGGTCGGGGCTGTGTTCCCTTCCTGTTTTTTGACCTGAGGCCAAACTATGGTGGAGGTGATGAAGTTAATGGAGGCCTCTTTCAATAGGTTCCATGCATGCACTGCTGTACTCTAACCCTGCAGCAGGCCACCACTGACCCACACTTCTACCAGAGACTCCTGGTCACTCACGGGGAAGTCTGGGTCAGTCTCTTGTGAGGTCATTGCCCCTTTTTTCTGGGTCCTGGTGTGCACAAAATTTTGTTTGTGCCCTCCACTTGTTTGTTTTTCCAGCCCTGTGTAAGTTCAGGTGGCTCTATGGTGGGGTTAATGGCAACCTCCTCCAAGAGGGCTTATGCCATACCCAGGTCTGCTGCACCCTGTGGAAGACCGCTGTTGACCCATAACTCTGCAGGAGACACTCAGACACAGTTCTGGCTCAGTCTCTGTGGGGCCTCTGGGTCCTGGTGTGCACAAGGTTTGTTTGAGCCCTCCGAGTGTCTCTGGCAGATATGGGGTCTGAATCTAAAAGTGATATCACCCTTCCTACCATCTTTCTGGGGCCTCTCCTTGGATCCAATATTCTCCTGTCAACAGTTGTTTAGCAGCAAGTTGTAATTTTGGAGTTTTCACAGGAGAAGATGAGTGCACATCCTTCTAATCCACCATCTTGGGGGTGGTCTTGATCACTGCATCTTCTACAATGTTACAAAGCTCCATCCATAGTTCTTCAGGTACTCTGTCTATCAGATCAAATCCATTGAATCTACTTGTCACTTCCACTGTATAATTGCAAGGGATTTGATTTAGGTCATACCTGACCAGTCTAGTGGTTTTCCCATGCACTGCCGCACCAAGTGCCCCTGACCCTGCAGCAGAGCACCACTGACCCACACCTCTGCTGGAGACTCCTGGATACTCATGGGCAGGTCTGGGTCAGCTTCTTGTGGGGTCACTGCTCCTTTTCTGGGTCCTGGTGTGTATGAGGTTCTATTTGTGCCCTCCAAAATTCTGACTCTTGTAATGTATATATATGTGTGTGTAAAATATATATATATATATATGTACACACATATACATAATATATATTTTTATATTATGATGCAATATATACTAAACAAAAAGTAGCTTCAGATTGAAGATATTTTTTATAAGCTGAACTTTATGCTTACCAAATTGTAATGGGTTTCCCATTTTATTAATCTGTTACTACAGAAAGATTACTAGATCACTACTTAATATTGTTTCCTAATTCTATATAAATTGCCATTTGCTTGCCACTGTACTGGCATGGTAGAGGTAAAAAGATGCATCTTTCTACTGTTTTGACCAGTATATAAATAATTTACTGTTCAGCTGAAGGAATTATGTCAGTGACTAGCATTTGATCTGGAGAAAGCAATAGCAACCCATTCCAATACTTTTGCCTGGACAATCCCATGGACGGAGGAGCCTGGTGGTCTGCAGTCCATGTGGTCATGAAGAGTACGACATGACTGAGTGACTTCACTTTCATTTTTCACCATCTATGAGGTCGCACAGAGCCAGACACAAATGAAGGGACTTAGCCGCAGCAGCAGCAGCACTTGATCTAGATTTTGAGGCACTGGCACTCATCTCACATGCTAGGAAAGTAATGCTTAAAATTCTTCAATCCAGACTTCAACAGTATGTGAACTGTGAACTTTCAGATGTTCAAGCTGTATTTAGAAAACGCAGAGGAACCAGAGATCAAATTGCCAACACCCACTGGATCAACAAAAAAGCAAGAGAGTTCCAGAAAAACATCTACTTCTGTTCCAATGACTATGCCAAACCCTTTGACAGTGTGGATTGCAAGTAACTCTGAAAAATTCTTCAAGAGATGGGAATACCTGACCACCCGACCTGCCTTCTGGAAAATCTGTATGCAGGTCAAGAAGCAACAAGTAGAACTGGACATGGAAAAAGAGGCTGGTTCCAAATCGGGAAAGGAGTACATCGAGTCTGTATATTGTCACCCTGCTTATTTAACTTATATGCAGCATACATCATGAGAAACGGTGGGCTGGATGAAGCACAAGTTGGAATTAAGGTTGCTGGGAGAAATATCAATAACCTCAGATATACAGATGACACGGCCCTTATGGCAGAAAGTGAAGAAGAATCAAAGAGTCTCTTGCAGAAAGTGAAAGAAGAGAGTGAAAAAAATGGCTTAAAACTCAACATTCAGAAAACTAAGATCATTGCATCCGTTCCCATCACTTCTTGGCAAATAGATGGGAAACAGTGGAAAAAGTGACAGTTTATTTTTTGGGCTCCAAACTCACTGCGTATGGTGACTTCAGCGGTGAAATTTAAAGATGCTTGCACCTTGAAAGAAAAATTATGACCGACCTGGACAACATATTAAAAAGCAGAGACATTACTTTGCCAACAAAGGTCCATCTAGTCAAAGCTATTGTTTTTCCAGTAGTCATGTTTGGAAGTGAGAGTTGGACAGTGAAGAAAGCTGAGTGCTGAAGAACTGATACTTTTGAACTGTGGTGTTGGAGAAGACTCTTGAGAGTTCTTTGGACATCAAGGAGATCCAACCAGTCCATCCTAAAGGAGACCAGTCCTGGGTATTCATTGGAAGAATTGATGCTGAAGCTGAAATTCCAATACTTTGACCACCTGATCTAAAGAACTGACTCATTTGAAAAGACCCTGCTGCTGGGAAATATCAAAGGCAGGAAGAGAGGGGGATGACAGAGGATGAGATGGTTGGATGTCATATCTGACTCAATGGACATGAGTTTGGGTAAACTCCGGGAGTTGATGATGGACGGGAGGCCTGGCCTGCTGTGGTTCATGTGTTCACAAATAGTCGGACACAGCTGAGTGACTGAGCTGAACTGAACTGAATTAGCACTACTATAGAAAGTGGAGAGGAAAAAGGAAAAAATAGCTATTGGATTTGGGAAACATTTTCCCAAAACAAAGGAACAGGGTTAGCGACAGACTTGGCAGGACACAGTGCCATGGCCATATTGGGGAGAAGCTAGAGAGTCAGGATGAGTGGTGGATGTGTTACTACATGAAGAACAGACATGTCCCCAGAAAAAAAGAGGACAAACTCTTAAAAAGAAGAAAAAGAAGGAAAAACAATTGCCAGATCTCAGAAGACAAGAGAAGAAATGGGCCAGAAACAAAGAAAAGAACACAAAGAACATTGGGAAAGTAAGCACACAGGGGATCTGGCCCTGCTTTGTCCATTTCACCATTCTTGCAGTCAGTGGTAATTATCTTGTTTCTCTCCAGAAAAACTTGTTCAGAAACAGAGTTCTCATGAGGTAGTACTCCAGGAAGCCCTCATCCTTCATTGCTGATACATGAGATGAAACCTATTTTACATTTTGGAAATAATACATAAAAATTCAAGAGGCACGGTAAGTCAGGTTAACATTTTCACTTTCAAAGATGGAATACACAATTTTACTTTTTATTTCCTGGATGGATAGTTCACTGGTAGCACAGTTTGGGAGATTACATACCTAAATACTTTATAATGTTGTGTTTCTCAAATAATGGTCTGCAGACCACCTGCAGCAAAACCAGCTCCACTCCTGAATCTCTAGATTTCTCTACTAAGGTATCCTGAATGAGAATCCATGGTAGGGGACAAAGAAGTTATGTTTTGAACAAGCCCCTTGCCTGCATCTGTTACACATCAAAGTTTGAAACACAAGAGTATAAGCATGGGTCATCTGGGTAACCTTCCTACCAACCATGAACAGCAAATGCTGATAGAGTGACCTGGTGAAGTTACTTTTCCTTAATGATATTGGAAAGTGTTGAAAGTGTCAGTCACTCAGTCATGCCCAGCTCTTTGTGACCCTTTGGACTGTAGCCCACCAGGCTCTTCTGTCCATGAAACTCTCCAGGCAAGAATACTGGATGGAGTGGGTAGCCATTCCCTTATCCAGAATATCTTCCCAACCCAGGGATCAAACCTGTGTCTCCCAAATTGCAAGCAGATTCTTTACTGTCTGAGCCACCAGGGAAGCCCCTAATGATACTTGGCTTCTTTGAATTTAGAACTTTAGGAAGGTATCTATTAGTTGAGATAAAATTTAACAAAGTGTGCTTGCTAAATGGAAAACAAGTACATGCATTTGTGTAATTCTAAAAGAATATATTGATACAACTATTTGTGTCTGATGTTAATTAGTAGTGATCTAGACTAGATGTGGTTTCCCTCATGGCTCAGAAGGTAAAGAATCTACCTGCAATACAGGAGACCTGGGTTCAATCCCTGGGCAGAGAAAATCTCCTAGAGAAGAGAATGGTAATCCACTCCAGTATTCTTGCCTGGAGAATCTCATGGACAGAAGAGCCTCATGGGCTACAGGCCATGGGGTCGCAAAAAGTCAGACATGACTGAGAGACTAACACTTTTTCAGACTAGATGAGGGTGAACATTCTGCCAGGCACAGCAGGGTGTTCCTCCTGACTACACCCGCTTTCCCTTTCACCTGCTACTGTTATGTCATCGTGTCAATATTATTCCTTCTGCTTACGTGTTCCATAATCCTAAATGATGCCTGTCCATTATAACTCCCTCATTAAAAAAAAGACTTATTTAATTAAATTATGCTTGATTTACCCTTCTAGTGATGCAAAACAAAGTAACATGCCATCCAGAATTGTGAATGAATGGCCAGATTCTAGTTGTATGTATCTTGTTTAACATCATATTCAGAGCTACTACTAGTCAAGCTAAATCATAAGATTTAAACCATTATCTACCATTTTCCCCTAATATATGCTTTTTATCTTTTGCACCTTTCTTCACTTTACTTCTTCTGCCTAATATGTCTGTGTTCTCCCTATGTCTTTACTCTCCCTCACTTTTTGCCTTTCTAGATAAAGCATTTTCTACTTATAATTATGCATTTACTATGACTCTCTTATGACAGTCAAGTGCTTATATTTTCATGTAATTATTGTAGTGCAACTCTTTGTTTATACAAAAATATCTCCAGGGACAGATTCTCTTTCCTTTCCCAGTACTTTCATGTGTGCAGTAAGTGCTCAGTTATACTTGTAAAAGTAACAAATTAATAGATGATCAAAAAAGTCAACTCTGGGAAGACTGAGCAGGGGTAAATTCCTTTTTGCCTCAGCATGACTGTAAAATGATCTTGCTAGGGAAAGTTTTCTCTGACTTAGACAGAGTGTCACTCCATCAGTCCTGAAGTATCACTCTCCACTGGACATTTCATCTATGCAGAGGACCATGGTGAGCTGGTAAACACAAAGTGTAGGGAAGAAATTCAATTATCTCTTTGTGACTCATCAACATTTTACTTCAGTAAGCACTTGTGCATTTATTTTAATTATTCTTTACAGAACGTTTAGAGATAATTAAGGAGTTATAATGCCTAGAACAATATAAAAATTTTGAAACATTAACAATGGACTATAAGATTTTATGATAAGGATGAGAAGTTGGATGGGGGAACACATGCCACATTTTTAAAAGAATTTGAACATATCCTCAGAACAACTGGAGACGATATACTCAGTCTATTGACAGGCATTAACCTGAGTCAGAGACTGTGATTTGGTGAAACTGATCCAAGCATTCCCAATGATTAATTAAAAAAAAAAAACAGAATGTTTAATAGTTTTTTTTTTTAAACAAAATTTGAGGAAAATTTCTTTCAGAATATTTCATTCTTATGTCTAATATATTACCCTAAAGAAGAGTCAACTCTCTGCATTAATTGCCAAAGACCAAGTGACCATTTATTCCCTGAGGCAGTGGACATTGAAGGCTTGTGTTATGAGAGTAAAGATTATCAGAGATAAAATAGAGTTACTGGAGTGGGATTTTTTTTTCCTCAGGATCTGCTGTATTTTACATCACCCTACCCCCTTAATTCATGTTATGACACTGAAAAATGCCAGGTAGTCAAATCTAGCTATTAATTATTTCCCACTCCTAGAAATCCTGGCATTCCAGAAAGTAAATTAATTCTTCACTTCTGGTTTCAGATTACTGACTTTTGATAAAAACGTTATGCTATTTTCTCTGGTCAAGCATCAATTGATGAGGCCCATAAAAGCACAAAGTGCTATAAATATCTTTGATATTTATTAAATATCTTTAGGCAATTGTAAAGCCAAATGAATATATTTATCCTGCCTCAATCCTCAAATAAGTGAAGAGAAAAAAAATCATTATTTTCTTATTGCATAATAGTCATGACTATACATACTTAGCCTCAATATTACTTTAGAGTACATCTTATTAAAATGGGCAAAACATCCAAATATTTTAAAACATTCACAAAAATAATATAACAAAATTGAGATCCTTTAATATCACCCTTTGGGAAGCTGTTGGGAAGCTGTTGTTATACGTATTTTCTCTGAACTTGCCTTGAAATATGCATAAATTCACATGACATTTTGGTGAATGTAGTTTCCTAAGATGCCATGCATTTCAGGAAGTGCATGATTTGGCAATTACTAAAGAAATTACTCATTTCTCTTGTATAAAAAATAGTTGCATTAAATACATGTAACCTGTCAGAACACAACTTATGGTTGTCTCTAGCAATAGTACTGTATGTTCTCTGCTCATTCAATTTAATAATACACTTTCGATAATAAATAAATTAGGTAAGAAATTTATGCTATATACTAGAACCTAGAAATAACTCCTTTTTCTGTCTCCCTCACTACACCCGTCTTTTCTGCCACTTTCTCTCTCTCTCTTTTCTCACTTTCTTCAGTGTGGAACACTCCATGGATGTCAACATCTTTTGAAAAAAATAAAATAAGTATCACTCCAAGAGAAAAATAAACAATACGAAGGGAAGTAAGGCAAAACAATAAATATGACCAATAATTCTTAAAAAATCTTCCTTATAATTGTGTCAATTTATGTTTCCATTTCAAATGGCTTTGCATCTTTCATTTTATCCTAACAAAATATTCAGTTAAGTTCAGTCAGTCAGTCCTGTTGGATTCTTTGCAACCCCATGGACTGCAGCATGCCAGGTCTCCCTGTCCATTACCAACTCCTGGAGCTTATTCAAACTCATGTCCATCAAGTCAGTGATGCCATCCAATCATCTCATCTTCTGTCATCCCCTTCTCTTCCCGCCTTCAATCTTTCCCAAATTCAGGATCTTTTTCAACGAGACAGTTCTTTGCATCAAGTGGCCAAAGTATTGGAGTTTCAGCTTCAGCATCAGTCCTTCCAGTGAATATTCAGAACTGATTTCCTTTAGGATGGACTGGTTGTATCTCCTTGCAGTTCAAGGAACTTTCAAGAGTTTGCTCCAACAAAAAGCATCAATTCTTCAGCACTCAGTTTTCTCTATGGTCCAACTCTCACATCCATACATGACTACTGGAAAAAACATAGCTTTGACTAGTCAGATCTTTGTCAGCAAAGTAATGTCTCTGCTTTTTAATAAGCTGTCTATGTTGGTCATAGTTTTTATCCCAAGGAACAAGCATCTTTTAATTTCATCTTTTAAAATCACCATCTGCAGTGATTTTGGAGCCCAAGAATATAAAATCTCTCACTGTTTTCTTTGTTTCCCCAATGGAGAACTCTGAGCATTGCTTTGCTAGCCTGTGAGATGAATTCAATTACACAGTAGTTTGAACATTCTTTGGCATTGCCTTCTTCGGGATTGAAATGAAAAATACCTTTTCCAGTCCTGTGGCCACTGCTGTTTTCCAAAGTTGCTTGCATATTGAATGCAATATTTTCACAGCATCATGTTTTAGGATTTAAAATAGATCAACTGAAATTTCATCACTTCCACTAGCTTTCTTTGCAGTGACATTTCCTAAGGCCCACCTGACTTCGGACTCCAGGATGTCTGACTCTAGGTGAGTGTGAGTGATCATACCATCATGCTTATCTGGGTCATGAAGATCTTTTTTATATAGTTCTGTGTATTCTTGCCACCTCTTCTTAATAACTTTTGCTTCTGTTAAGTCCATACCTTCTTTGTCCTTTATTGTTCCCATCTTTGCATGAAATATTTCCTTGGTATCTCTAATTTTCTTCAAGAAATCACTAGTTTTTCCCATTCTATTATTTTCCACTGTTTCTTTGCAATAAATAAAATACTGGCAACATCTAAAATATTACTTTGACTATTCAGTATCAACGGAAATCAAGGCTCATTGAAGTCAAATCGTCAATGGTTCAAATGGAAAGTGATAATATATTTAGTTTGAGAATGTGCTTTTTCTACATGTATAGAATATATGTTTATATAGACTATAGCTTTCTTGACATTTCTAGAAACCAAAAAATAGATCATATTGGTACTCCAATTCCCCCATTTACTGTGCCAGCTTTGTGGCTTATCCTTTTTTTTGTAATCTTTTAAGCTCTTCTTCTTCCTCTGTCCTTGTATAGAAATATATGCAGTTGAAAAGAATTTGCTTGCTTAGATCTCAAAGATGAAGAGTCGGTTCTCAGTCAGTGTGCACTTAATGTGAAGTCGTCAGTGGCGAAGTCTGAGTACATATCTGCCAAGGAAAAAAGACATGATTGTGCGTGTGGGACACAGCATAGTAAAAGCAACATGAGTGTTAGAATTCAATAAATGCCAGTTCTCCCAATGATCAGCTCTGTGTTCTTTGAAAGTTATGGTTCAAATTTTCAACTAGTAAAAATGATGGTGCTTTAATATTTAAATATGCCTTCCAGGGGCTCACTAAATGTTTACTGAATACTCTCATCTTATTCCCTGTAGATCTAAAGTTGCTTCTCTGCCATCTCTCTATTGACTGTGATTTAGTCTCCTCTTCTGGTATAGGTTAGACTCAGAAATGAAGGTCACCGGGATGACCCAGAGAGATGGAATTGGGAGGGAGGTGGGAGGAGGGTTCTGGAAGCAGAACAATGTATACCCACGGAGGGTTCATGTCAGTGTATGGCAAAACCAACACGATAATGTAAAGAAAATAAATAAATAAATGAATAATAAAAAAAAAAAGAAATGAAAGTCAGTTGAAAGGAGAGTGGGCATTCATGTAGGTCTTTCTGGCCCTAGGGCCCTTCCTATAGGGATGAAGGACCACCTTTCTGAACCCAAGGAGAGACCTGTTGTCCTAGCCAATGTCTCTCTCTTCTACTCCAGTTTCCACTTCCGCTTGGTCCTGTTGAATCCTTCCTCCACTAATGCATTCAGGGTGAGGGTGGTAATAGCTTTCCTGCCCTGGTTGTTCCAGAGCATTTCAGCTTACTTGTCTTCCTCAGCCTGCTCTCACCTTTGTAAATGATCTCTTTATATACAAAGGGATGAAACTCTCTCAAAGGTTCATGTTCAATGTGCAATCTATTCTGCACCTGGAATACTGATCAAACCATTATTGTCATTATATCCTAAAATATAATGAGCAGTTCCATTGAATGCCATGTCAAGTGTTATTATGAACAAGTTTTATATTACTGAGACTGTGAAAGCTATCAACTGATACATGAAAAATGCACCGCCATCAATCTTGTGAGGCTTGTGGATAATTATCTAAAATGTTAGACCTCTTAAAGGGACTGAAAAATGTTTACATCTGTTGGTGTGTGTGTGTGTGTGTGTGTGCTCCGTCATGTCCAAGTCTTTGTGATTCCATGGATTATATAGCCTACCAGGCTCTTTTGCCCATGGAATTTTCCAGATAAGAATACTGGAGCTGGTTGCCATTTCCTCTTCCAGGGGATCTTCCCAACCCAGGGATCAAACCCTTTTCTCTTATTTCTCTTTCATTGGCAGGTAGATTCTTTATCACTAGCGCCACCTGGGAAACCCAATTAGCAAGTACAATTAGCAAATTATTATTAATAAGAGTATTGTTAAACATTGCACACATACACTATATATATATCTTTTGCATTCATGAGAAGAAAAAAAAAATATGTTATACATGTCTTCCTGGGAGTGGCTAGAATGGGGATTGCAGAGAAAGAGGCTTCTGCCTTCAGCCCTGGCATGATTACAGTGAGCAAACTCATTCTGACCTGCCCAAAGCCAGTGATGCTAGTGGCATGTCCACCATGTGAGCTAGTTCCACACTGGCCAGGATAAACAGAATCTATTCAATTGAATGACAAAGTAGAAGATACTCTGGGTTGGGCTTAATGAATAAAACATTTGGCAAAAGATAAGAAAGAGAAGAAACAAAATATGTTTTTAATGTAAAATGCTATAAATCACATCAGTTAAATAATTTAAGTGGCATGACTTAAAAATTACACATTGACTGATATTTTTCAATCATTTTCTCTGAAGCAGTATAATACATATCAGAGAAAATCAGCTGATTCACTTTTACAAAGCAGGAAAAAAATAAATTAGGATGAGAGTTTCTCCTCCAAGTAAATGTTGAGAAGATGAGCATTCATTTTCCTGAAGTTTCCTATCAGTGAGATTTCCAATAACCCATGGTTTCAGGCAATTCACTCCTTCTACTTCATTTGGTTGACCCAGGCATTGGGATTGATTGCTACAGGTTTAATATAGCTACAGCTAATGGCTTGTAGATTGTTTTATAATCAAGCCTTGCTTAAAATTTCTATTCAAGTTTGCCCTAGGAATCAGAATGTCAGAGTGCCTGGGACAAATGAGTTTCTCCACTTCAGGTGTAATTCCTTGACAAGATAGCACAGTAGTTGTTTATTCTAGGGCCCACTAAAATAATAAAACCAAACAAAAATGAATATAAGCAATTACAAGTACTTTAAGTGAAAAGGCCACTTTGAGTAAAAGGTATTTTTTCACAGCCTATTGGTGACATAACAGACTCCAGAAGATTCTGAAAGTATGTGATGTTTTTCCCTTAGAGTATCAGTTGTAACTTTCCATTAATGCACAGTGACATTGCAGATACCAATCTAACAACCTTGAATTTTTTTCAGATTTGTACCTCATTCGATGACTTGAACATTTTTTCCCCCCAAAATGAGTATCTTATAAATTTAAATACCAAGGGTGAAAACAAATTGATCCCCAATTTCTGGGTCTCTCTTATTATGGAGCCGCCAGAATGAGTTGTCTCAGATTATATTTTTAAATAACTCTTCTACATTGTGCCTATGATATTTTTCTTGTAACTCTAGCTGACATCATTACTTCAGATGACTAAAAGTTTATTCATATTCTCCAAATATGTGTTTGAAAAGTGAAAGTGAAAGCCGTCGCTCAGGCTCAGTCCTGTCCGACTCTTTGCGACCCCATGGACTGGAGCCCACCAAGCTCCTCTGTCCATGGGATTCTCCAGGCAAGAATACTGGGGTGAGTTGCCATTCCCTTCTCCAGGGGATCTTCCCAATCCAGGAATCAAACCTGGGTCTCCTGCATTGCAGACAGACGCTTTACTTCTGAGCCACCAGGGAAGTGTTTGCTGAAGTTCATGTTTATTGCAACTGTGATGCTGTCCAGCCATCTCATCCTCTGACACTCTCTTCTCCTTCTGCCCTTGATCTTTCCCAGCATCAGGGACTTTTCCTATGAGTCACCTGTCGACATCAGAGCACAATTCTGGAGCTTCAACTTCAGCATCATTCTTTCCAGTGAATATTCAGGGTTGATTTCCTTTCAGACTGACTAATTTAATCTCCTTGCTGTCCAAGGGACTTTCAGGAGTCTTCTCCCGCTAGAGAAGGCATCAATTTTTCGGCCGTCTGCCTTCTTTACAGTCCAGTTCTCACAACCGAGCGGGGCCACTGGGAATAGCATAGCTTTGACTATATGGACCTTTATTGGCAGAGTAATGTCTCTGCTTTTCAACACACTGTCTAGGTTTGTCATAGCTTTCCTGACAAGAAAGAGTTGTCTTCTGATTTCATGGCTGCGGTCACTGTCCCCAGTGATTTTGGAGCCCAAGAAGAGGAAATCTGTCACTACTTCCACATTTTACCCTTCTATTTGCCATGCACCAATAGGGCTGGATTCCATGATCTTAGCTTTTTTAATATTTAGTCTTAAACCAGCTCTTTCACTCTCCCCCTTCACCCTCATCAAGAGGCTTTTTGCTTTCTGTCATTAGAGTGGTGTCATCTGCACATCTGAGGTTGTTGATGTATCTCCTGCCTATCTTGATATATAATATAACCAGATATTTTTACACATATTTATTTATAAATACTATACATTCAAGTATATCTTATTAGACTATGAAATGAGAGCATTTGAGATAAATAACATTATAAATGTAACTAAAACTTTAAACTAAGACATATTGACATCGCAAGAGGGCTAAACTCAAGACATTGAAACATATCATTCCTGGTTTAACATCTTACATCCAAATATTCCTTTTCAGTGTGTCTGGTGCTTTGTATTAAAAAGCTAGTTGGCATAAATATTCAAGAGATGAGCATTTCTTTACCTCAGTATGTTTCAGACTTACTCTTAATGAAGGATTATCTTTTTGATTAAACTCAAACCAAGAATCAATTCGAGGAAAGAATAAAAAAATCTCCAGGCTTTCAGAATACTCTGGATGTGGGTATGAGTATGAAGTAAGAGGAGCAGATAGAGTATATTATATTAATTGTAAATAATGATGCAGCCTTATTTCTGTGACTGTGAAAAATCATAATTTTTTCATTAGTGTACACATATATATATATATATAGCAAAATTATAAATATTTTAATAACTGGTCATTTTCCTTCTATCACATATTTTATACCTGGCTGCACTTCTCCTTGTGCCTTTTTGTTGCTGTTGTTGTCCATTTGACATGCAAAAGTAATTGCAACTTGTAATACATGTTTTTCTCATTATCTTTCAGTCATTTGTTATTTTGACTATGGTTGGTTGAAGGTTTTTATTGTTTCAACTTATTTATTTTTAATAATTTGGAATCTGTGATTATTTAAAATCAACATGAAAATAAAAGCATAAATTGTGGTTTCTGCTGATTTTTAAAGAAATTATTCATTTTTAATTGAAAGATAATTGCTTTACAATATTGTTGATTTCTCTCATACAGCAACATGAATCAACCATCAGTATATATATGTCCCCTCTCTCTTGAACCTCCCTCCCATCTCCCATCCCATTCCACCCCTGAAGGCCTACTGCCTCTTTTTTTTAGGGGAAATTTGGACAACAGAGATGAAAGCTAGAGAAATAGGTAAGATGAGTGATGTATAGACATTAAACATCTTTATAAATTAAAATTCATTTATTTAGTTTAAAAACATAAATTTACATTGTTGGTAATATTATTTGATTTGTTTTTAAAATTATATATGATATATTTATATCAAATGGTAAAGAAGAAAAAGTTTTGAATACAAGGTTTGAATTTGCTCTTCTGATAGATGGAGACCTCTGGATTAAAACCATTAGTAAAAATCCTCTCCTTCTATGTTCTCAGTATTTATAATTCTTATTTGAGATGCCTTGAACTTTTGAAGACTAAAAATCTTCTTGTCACACATTATCATTTGAATTTTGACACAAAGCAAATATGTTTTGAAGAACATCACAATAGATAAACTATCAGGACATTCACATTTATACCTGCTTTTAAATAATATTTAATGCAATATTTTATAGTGTTTGCAGATGACTTATCTCTGAATAGTCCTTCTTGAAATGTCCTATATTTTGAAAAGCATATGACTAAATGCTGTGTATATTTAGATTTGTTATGATAGAAATTTTGGATTGATCTAGGAAAACAATAAGACTTACAGTTAAAAATTAGAAAACAATGGTACCTATTAGCCACTGTAGCTTAAAGATTAAAAGTGCTGAAAATCATTTAATTAGTTGTCTCTAATTAGAGTTTAAGGTAAGTGTTGAAATTATTAAATGTAATAAACTCCCCATAATACATCCTACAGAACAATACTAGTTTGCTGCTAAAGACTAAACATTTGAAAAAAGAAGAAGAAATATATATTAGTGTTTATCTTGGCAAATACAATTGTCTTCAGTTGATTAGATACTCTGTTTTTAGTTGATCTGGGCTCTACTGAGTTGAATTTACTTCTGGACTTTAAATCCTATACAATGTAAGCAAAGGGACTATAATGTAAAGTCAAATTGTTCTATACAGCAGATCTGAACTGTAACTGAATTCCAGTTTATGTTCTTAATGAATGAATTATAATACCTAAGCATCTATTAATAATGAAAAGATAAAGTTAGATAAGACAGGACTGTCTAATCTTTGCCAGTCTCCCAGAACCAGGAGGTATTGCTTTCAAGCATGTGTCTTGAAGAATCAGAGTGTGGAAGGATGACTTAGACTTGAAAAAATATTTTAATGATGTGGATGAGATAATTTGTTGTGTCATGACCTCCCAAGTAGCTCTTCCATAAATAAAGATGACTCGAAGTAGTAAGAACTTCCCTGGTGGCTCAGATGGTAAAGTGTCTGCCTATAATGCGGGAGACCTGGGTCCAATCCCTGGGTTGGGATGATCTCCTGGAGAAAGAAATGGCAACCCACTCCAGTATTCTTGCCTGGAAAATCCCATGGACGGAGGAGCCTGGTAGGCTACAGTCCATGGAGTCGCCAATAGTCGGACACAACTGAGCAACTTAACTGAAGTAGTATAACAATCTTCCCTTTTGAGAAAGAATTGCAGACATGTGCTAAGGACAGCTCAAGTGCTGTGACAACTCATAGAAATGATGAACTTAATATGCTGTGACCTATTGAGGCAGTTTTGAACCAGAAACATTAGGATAAATTCCACATGTTGGAAATTGAATAAATGTACTTTGAGTAATGAGTATGATAAATTGGAATATATGTGTGATTTATCATCCCTTTCTGGAGAACACCTTTAGCAATAGCAAATGTAAATTAATATGACACTACAAAACAGATTAGTGGAAAATAGTATGCAGAATTCCAGGGAGATTAACAAGCAGGACAGGAGGCATTTTTAAAAATCACAGAAAAAATTCAAGTGCCTGTTGGTCTTGAAAAGAGTCAGTATTTATCTAGTCTCTTTCATCCAGGAATCTTAGTACATTTCAAAGTATTTCAAAATGCTTTTTACCTCATCATATTGTCATTTAAATCCTACAGATCAAAATAAAAATCAAAGTGCCCTATCTTTATTAAAAAACTACAAAATAGGAAAAGCAAGCTGGTGATGGATCCCTCTTGGTAATCACGGACACAAAATGCAAGGAAGATGAGCAAAAAACCACTCTGCTTTACTAATACTATGTGGCTGGATAATGTATTGGAAAATACATTTGTGTTTTGTTTTCTCTTCTCTGGAAGAATCAGAAAGAGTAAGAGTTCACTGTGCTTTCTGCTCTGCATTTTTCCTTCCACTCTGAGTAGGCCTTTGTGTTTCTTTGCCTCAGGGGCTGTTCAGGGCCTCCAGCAGAAGGTATTTGAAAATAACCTCTCTTTCTGACTTTTGTGAAAGTACAAATCAGGGGTCACAAATTCTAGTACCAGCAGACCCAGGCAGCACATAAGTGAACAAAGCAGACTGGCTTTAATTTTTTCCACATAGGGTCAATTTGGTTGCATGTTTACTTGTGCAGGAATAGTATTCTTCCATTTTCTTTTTAGTTTAAAATTTAATTCATTTTTCTTTTCCTGTTTCGATATCATCAAAGAAAAATCACACCAAACAGAGTTAAACTGGAAAAGAAAACTTTACTCAAGATTATTACCAAAGGGTCAAAACTGTTGCAATAGGAGGGAGAAACTGAACTCAATTTTGCTGAAATAAAAAGTGGGACGAACTAATGAAAATACACAAGAGGATATGATGGGGAGGCTGAGCTATGTGATTAGACCATCTGTGTTTGTTGATTGTAAGTTATCAAAATTAGGCCCTAACATCCCACAGAGTATGGGAGATAGGAACACTAATTCTTTTGATGACTACATTTCAAAAGTAGGCCTCCTCAGTCCTTGAGAAAGACCTTTATGGGTTATAAAACTACCAAGATCCTGAGAGAAGCTTTAGCCCCAAAGGGACAGAGAGAGAATTCACAATTGCGAGTTTCCTATTATACCCCCAAGAAATGAGAGGTCAGAGACCTATCGCCAAGGAGAAGTCTAAAATTTGGTCAACCTGAGGGGAACATTTTGGCCTTTCAGGTAAAAAAAAAATGAACCATTTTTTATTTTATTTTATTTTATTTTATTGGCCAATGGGAAGTCTTTCTGTTACACAGGGAGGGATGTTTTAGTCACTAAGTCTTGTTCACCTCTTGCAACTCTATGGACTGTAGCCCTGGCTCCTCTGTCCATGGGATTTCCTAGGCAAGAATACCAGAGTGGGTAGCCATTTCCTTCTCTAGGAGATCTTCCCCACCCAGGGATTAGACCCAAATCTCTTGCATTGAAGGTAGATTCTTGACTGCGGAGCCACCAGTGAAGCCCAAACAAGGACAGTAGTGCAAACATGATGATAAATGGTGACCATCAGATTAGCGTCCTGGCAGACACTTGGTACTGATGAGGGAGACTGAAGCTTGTAAGGCTCATCTAGATGGGGCAGTGGTGCCAACAAGGGGGACTGAAACCCAGTTTTGCCAGATCTGTCCATTATTTAGAAGAATCCAGATTTTTATCCAGGAAATGAGTATAAAATTTTTCATCACTTTAAAATATTAATAAAAGATTTTCCTGGCCAGCAAGACATCAATCTATCCACACTTTCCAGATCTCAGAAAGTAATCTATTAAACATCCTAAAACGAGATGGGAGAGGGGAAATTACCCTTGTTTTGGCTGGAGGTTGGGGATGAAAGAAGAGGAAAAAAGCAAAGAAGGTTCTGGAGGAAGATTAAAGACTGTCTGCATGGGTAACAGATAATGAAATCAACCTGTCTCCCTTCCACTAGAATCAAAGGACTTTAAGACTTAGAGTCAAATAGATTTAATTGAAGGTTAAAAAAAAATTCTAATATTTCCTACAGAGTGAAATTTGTGAAATAAGAATCATACCCAAATACAGTGAATGTGTGACTTGATGGTTATCATCACCTATTTCATATAATAGGTATGTGCAGTGGGGAGAGGAGAATGTGATTCATATTCTCCTATCCAGATGTGCAGAAGAGTAATGCTATTTGCTTTCTATAACTTATGTCATTTTTTATTAGCCTTCATTTCTACTTATAGAATAGAGTGTAGGGGGTTGAAAGATTTCAGTTTGCCAAATAGTACCTCACTCCTCCCATTTTTCAAATTTTGCATTCCCAGTTTCTTTTGAATTCATAGTCAGAATTTTAAAATTAAAACATCAAACTAAGGATGTTTCTCCTGTTTCCAAAAGGACCCTTTTTCTCCTCTCTGTCTTCCTTTTACATGCAGCCCTTGGGTGCAAGGAAATATATATTCTTAGTGGAAGAAAGTACCTCAAAATTGTCCACTTGAATGCGATTGTTCTGAGATGTATACTGGGAATCAAACTTAGAGTCAGGATTACATTATAGGAACCAATATATGTGGAATTTAAGAGTATCGACAAGGAGACAATATTCCCTGGACTCAGGCCCACCTTGGGCTTCCCCAATGGCTTAGCAGTGATGGAGGTGCAGGAGACTCAGCAATGCAGGTAGACGTAGGAGACATAGTTTCAATCCCTGGGTAGGGACAAGCCCTTGGAGGAGGGCCTGGAAACCCATTCCAGTATTCTTGCCAGGAAAATCCCCTGGACAAAGGAGCCTGGCAGGCTGCAGTCCCCAGGGTCACAAAGATTCAGATGTGACTAAAGCAAACGAGCACGAGATCTATGACAATGGGAAATTACTTAAATTTTCTTGGTCTTAATTTTATCATGTGTAGAAGAGGGGTAACTTACAATAGTACCTACTGGTAGAGTTTTTAAAAGATTCCATTATTGTATACAAGCACCTAGTAAATGGCAAGTTCTAGATAAATATCATCACTAAATTACCAGCAGAAGTCTGGTTGATAGTGTGGTATTTATATCCTTAGGGTTGTTGTCATTGCTTCCAGTGAGGGAAATCCATACCACAGTACGTTCCTTACCCCAGAACATAGCTATTCTTGTCAATATCTTCTTAACTGTACCAAAAGTTCTTGCTGTGTTCTCCTCACCAGAGTCAACACATAAGACCCCTGTGAGTTTGGTTAACTCAATCGTAATAAGTAACCTAATGAGTATGATTAGAAGCAATAGGGATTTATAATCTAATTTCTAAGACAATTTTATAAAGTTATTTAAACTTTTGTCATTTCCTGTCATCCAGTACTCACTGAACACTTATGGTATGCAGAAAGCAGAATAAGAACTGGAGATAGGAGGAGGAGTTACTCAGAAATTATAAAAGCATAGTCACCTTTTGGACTTTCCTGGTGACTCAGCAGTAAAGAATCTGCCTGCCATGCAGGAGATACTATGGGTTTGACTCCTGGGTTGAAAAGAACCCCCTGGAGGATGACATGGCAACCCACTCCAGTATTCTTGCCTGGGAAGTCCCATGGACAGAGGAGCCTTGTGGGCTACAGCCCATGAAGCCACAGAGTTAGACAGGACTGAAGTCACTGAGCATGCACACAGTCTACGTTTTAAGAGTTGAATTTTTATAGAGAGACGGAAATAACTATATTCATATGTGTAATACCAGACACAAGGCAAATGCACTTTAATTCACAAAAAGCATTATAAACAAATTCTGATACTCAAACAAAATAGGAAACTATGACTTTCCACTGAAGAAATATCTCTAAGCAGAGGAGGAAACATAATTAGTTGATAACATCTGCTTGTTTTCATCAGATAGAGAAGAACCACATATAAAATAGAGTACATATCATTAGAGAATATGTGAAAATTTTCCTTTTCTGATAATTCTGAATTGAGATTTGCTTTGAGGTTAGAACTAGAAACGAAGATTGAATTAGTTAAAACAATGAATATCAGAAGACATCCTCTGGTCTTTGCTCCCTAAGCAAAGAAGAACTTTTAAAGGTACATGAAGGTGTTAAGATACAAATTTGTATTTAAGGAAAAATACTCCTCGGAGAGCATGTGAAGGATACACTTGAAAAAAGACAATTTAGAAACATGGATGAAACAGTTTCACCCACAAATTATTTCCTAATGGGCTTTTAAATTTATCTATGTTGAGTACAGCTGGGATCTGTTTCTTTAATTTGTGGGAATTTCTTGGAAGAAAAACATGCTTGAGGAACTAAGCTGGGATGAGATACCAAGTTTTCTACTCTGAATTGTATTTTTTTTTTTCACATCTTCAACTTGACTTAAAATAAAAGTATCACAAAATAAATTAATTCTGAATTGATTTTGAGTGTCTTAAACTGAATTATAAAGGCAAAGTGAAAATGAGAGGAAATAAAAAAAGTCTCTATTATTAAGTAAAGAAATAAAACTCAAAGGCTATTATCACAAAACAAGTAAATGCTGAGTGTTAATCAAGAGCTCTGGGTCATGGGTGCGATTGGATGGAAGCTTCAGTCTGGATAAGAAGAAGCCAAAGCCTCATCTACTAAGACTATCTCTTTCCTAGAAGGTCATGATGGTCGCCGTTTCACTTAAAGATCTTTTAGAGAAAATGTGTTGAGTCAAGAAAATGTTTATATGGTATTGTAAAGGCCTCTCCCAAGTATAAACTCAACTCTGCAAGATTACTAGAAATTCGATCCCTTCTTTTACATTTTAGAGCATAGAGTTCTGTTGATTACACTCAGCTTTTCTGATCTATGCTCATTATATTTTCTTTTCCCTTTAAAACTGATGGTCCTTCTCCTCCTGTATCCACTGGCAACTTTCCTGTGTGTTTTTGTAAAATGTGTACTGTTGCTTTGCGTGCATGTATTTTAATGTACATAAATTGACTGTGTCATACATCTCATTTGTCTTACCATTTTCTGCCAAGCATTAAACTTTGAAATCCCCTTCCTGTTTTTTTCCCCCTTCCTGTTTTTATGTGCAGATATATCCCATTGCTTCTGACTTCTACTTGAATTCCACGGAGTGTATTAATTACACTTTACTTATCCATTCCGACAGTGATGGACACCATGATTAACTCTAATTCCCTGAACTCACAAAAATGCTGTCACAAATACTCGTGTTTGTTTCCATTAGAAATCTCTACAAGAATCTCCTAGGAGTGGCACTGTTGGGTTACAGGCTGTCCTTATTCCTACAAATTATAAATAATTTGATCTCCAGAATGGAGATGCCAACCTTGTCTGTTAACTAATGGTGCATCAACATTCCGCCATCCTCACATCCTTGCTAACGCTGCAATTATCCAGCTTTCTAATAGAGTAAAAGTGACATGCTTTCATTTCCAATTCTTTAATTATTAAGTTAATAAATGAATTTGAGCACATCTGCAATTTGCTTATTAGCTTTTGTTTCCTCTTCTACGAATTGCAAGTTCCATTTTTTTCTAACAAACTGATACACAAAAGCTAATATGCAGAAGTTCATTGCTTACTCCACATACAAGTAAGCCCCCTTATCATTTTTGTCAATCTTTCCCACCGTCAGGGTCTTTTCTAATCAGTCCGCTCTTCAAATCAGGTGACCAGAGTATTGGAACCTCAGCGTCAGCAGCGGTCCCTCCAGTGACTATGCAGGACTGACCTCCTTTAGGATGGACTGGTGGGGTCTCCTTGCTGTCCACGGGACACTCAAGAGTCTTCTCCAGCACCGCAGTTTGAAAGCATCAATACTGTGGCGCTCAGTCTTCTTTATGGTCCAACTCTCACAGCTGTCCATGACTAGTGGAAAAACCGTAGCTTTGATAGTATAGACCTTTGTCAGCAAAATGATTTCTCCATTTTTTAACACACTGTCTAGTTTTGCCAGAGCTTTTCTTCCAAGAGGCGACTGTCTTTTAACTTCATGGCCGCTGTCATGATCCACAGTGATTTTGGAGCCGAAGAAAATAAGATCTGTCGCTATATCCACTTTTCCCCCATCTATTTGCCATGAAGGGATGGGACTAGAGTTCATGACCTTAATTTTTAAAATTTTGAGTTTTAAGCCCGCTTTTTCACTTTCCTCTCTCACCCTCATTAGGAGGCTTCTTAGTTCCTCTTCACTTTCTGCCATTAGAGTGGCATCCTGTGCATATCTGAGATTGTTGATATTGCTCCCAGTAATCTTGACTCCAGCTTGTGAGTCATCCAGCCCTGCATTTCACATGATGTACTCTGCATAGAAGTTAAATCAGGTCTCGGAGAAGTAGCTTTTAAATATATTGTCTGCGGTTTTTGATCCTAATATTTTTTAACTGAGCACAAATGTTTAAGCATTTGCTGTAATCTAATTTTCAGTATTTTAACTTTTCTGTTTGCTTTGATGTTTTGTTGTTAGAAATTGTTTCTCACCCTAAGGTAACAAAGATCACTCTAAGACCTCAAGTTAATTTTAACACTTTATCATTTGGTGTTTACCAAATGCCCATTTTAATTGTTTCAATGTTTTACTTTGAAACAGCTATCTGTACACCATAATCTGTTATAATTAATCATTTACATGTCTTTAAAATGGGGAAACATGAAGATAAGAAGAAGAAAGGATAAAGATTCACTTTAAAAAAAGAATAAAGGTGTAGAATTCTTTGACAGAGATAAGTACAAAGCAGGGTATATCCACTAGGATTAAATCACAAAATAGATCATGAATAGGGGAGCTACGGACTGAATTTCGATCTCCCACTCCCACCTTATTCATATGATGAAGTCCTAATCCCCACTATATCAATATTTGACCTTTAAATAAATAGACAATTAAGTTAAAACGAGGCCATGAAGGTGACCCTAATTCAGTCTGACCAGTGTCCTTATAAGCAGTGATTAGGACACATAGAAAGAGACACCAGGGATGGATCTGCACAAAGAAAAGGCTAGATGAGAACACAGTGAGAAGGGGTCAGTCTGCAAGTCAAGGAGTGACCCAGGGAGAACCCAGCCCTGCTGGCACCTTGATCTGGGACTTCCAGCCCCTAGAATAATAGAAGAGGAACATCTGTTGTGTAAATCACCCAGTCTGTGATACTTTGTTTCAGCAGCCCAAGCAAACTAATTGGTTGCTGTTGTTCAGTCAGCTGTGTCCAACTCTTTGTGACCCCATGGACTGCAGCACACGAGACTTCTCTGTGCTTCACTGTCTCCCAGACTTTGCTCAAACTCATGTCCGTTGAGTCAATGATGCCATCCAACCATCTCATTCTCTGTTGTCCCCTTCTCCTCCTGCCTTCAATCTTTTCCAGTATCAAGGACTTTTCTAGTGAGTTGGCTCTTTGCATCAGGTTGCTGAAGTATTGGAGCTTCAACTTCAGCATAAGTCCTTTCAGTGAATATTCAGGGTTAATTTCCTTTAGGATTGATTGATTTGATCTCCTTGCTGTCCAAGAGTCTTCTCCAGCACCACAGTTTGAAAGCATCAGTTCTTCAGCTTTTAGCCTTTTTTATGATCCAATTCACACTACCATACATGACTACTCCAAAAACCATAACTTTTACTAAACAAACCTTTGCCATTCAAATGGTACATCTGTTTTTTAATATGCTAAGTTTGTCATAGCATTCTTCCAAGAAGCAAGCATCTTTTAATTTTGTAACTGCAGCCACCATCAGCAGTGATATTGGAGCCCAAGAAAATAAAGACTGCCACTGTTTCTATATATAAACATGGAAGGAAACTAAGTTTTCAGAAAACATTCTTACCACCAAATACTAGAAGATGATTATGCAAAATAAATGATGACAATAAAATCTTCTGAAAAGATTTACGGCTACTAAGTGGTAAATGCTAAATTATATTGTACTTCAACTGGTGTTTAACAGATGGGGTTTGGATTGTTAGTTCATTTCTAGCACCGGCTTCCATGTTTTATTGACTATGGTTCATTGTTTACTTAGCTATGCTGTTGTAAGAAGATACATCATGAAATCTTGGCTAAATAATGCAGCAGAAAACCAATTCACTTTTACCTAAATAAAAGCAGTTATGGGCTTAATACCCCTTAGATAACAATTTTCAACAGGCTTAGGTCCACTCTATCAAATAAATTGTTCATTCTTTAACCAAACTGAAGTTAAAGAGTGACTGCTCTACTTCTTGTTTCCCTTGATTCTCTATTTCCCAAATAATAGTTCTTTGGAACAACAGTGAATCCTATCCTTATGCAAATAAAAGTGAAGCAAATTCCCACTTGCTATCAATGCTTTGACAGCAGAAGCTTAAGTTCAAAAATGATGTTTTTTTGCTTAAATAGACCTCTTTCAACCTTTAGAAACTCTGTTGGTCTGAGATAGGTTTCTTAATATATTCAGTGCTTTGATGATAACCAGAGCAAGGGCTGTATGCAACTGTCAATAAATACACATGGCGAGCAAAAGCATTATGAAATAGCTCAAGATAAAATTTATTGGTGAGAACTGGAGCCCCTATCATCAGTCAACTGTCTCCTTTCATTTCACCTAGGTATATTGCCTTTATTTATTTATATATTTTTTAAACTTACCAAGGAGCATACTGCAGAGGCTAAAAAAATGGGAAGGACTCCCTCACTGATTTATAGGCTGCACAAGCCTTCTGGCCTTAACTAGACTGAAGTTTACCTGAGTAATTCTTATATACCTAAATGATGATGCCTTCTTAGAGTGGTGATAAAACACCACCTCAGCCCCACATTAAAGCAGCCAGGCGTAGAGGACAGACCCCTTCTCTCATGCTCACTCATGATGATAAGATTGTATATCATCTGGACAACAGCATGTCGAATTCAAGATAAGAAACGCCTCTCTGTTCTCTCACATACACCGAGGAAAAACATTTCAAAGTTGCCAGCTCTCTAGGAGAAATCAGGAGAAGCCGATTCTCACCAGGTGACAACCATTTCACTCAGCCCCGTCAGAATGCTGTGTCACTGCAGGCCAATTTGAAATGCATTCAGATGATTTGGCTTGGAGAATCTCATAATCTTATCTTTCTTTGCACAGAATAGGTTCGGCAGCTGGGAGCTGTGAATTATGAACGTATGTATGAAGGGGGCCTCTCTGTCTCATCCTTGCTCTCTGGCCCCCTCTCACTTTTCTGCCCGCTTCCCCTCCTCCCTCTGCATCATTCTAGCCCCAACTCCCACCAGTCTTTCTTTCTTGCATGGTACTGCTGTTATCTTGACCTAGATGCAAATCCTGATTTTGGCACTTAATATTTAAGTGACTGTCAACAAGGTGTTTAACTTTCTGAACTTCGTTGCTGTTGTTTAGTTGCTAAGTCATGTCCAATTGTTTTGTGACCCAATGCACTATAGCTCAACAGGTTCCTCTGTCCGTGGGATTTGCAAGGCAATGATACTGGAGTGGGTTGACATCTCCTTCTCCAGGGGATCTTCCCAACCCATGGATTGAACCCATGTCTTCTGCATTGGAGGCAGATGCTTTAGCACTGAGCCACCTGAGAAGCCTAAACTTTAATGTATTCCTCTGTAAAATGAAGCTAAGAATGATTACCCCATAGGGTGCTTGTAAAGTCTAATTTAAATTATATATGAAGTACTCAGATACTTGCCTAGTGCCTGGAAAATATTTGTCTCCATAAATTTTAATATATTCAAATCCTACCCCTATGTTAGATTTTTCAAAAGCTATTTCATAGATCTCAAAGATTATTAACCAAAATTTTCAAGAACATCTAAGAAGAGAGACGAACTTGTTTTGATTCAAAATTCCTTGAGAATCTGATGTCTTTTAACAAGATATAGTTCTTGGTAGGAGCAGGAAATTCATATAAGATGAACCTTGAGTGCCTGTAATGTCATAGTGAAAAGTAAATATATTTCCTACTATCTTATTACAGAAAACATTGTTGCAAACTTTTCCTATTAATTCTTTGATTAGTTCAGATAAAAGAGTTCTAAAACATTGCAATATTGCCATCACACAATGTACCCTCTACACATTTGTCTTTTTAAATGGTAGCATGATGACATTGAAGATTTGGAGTTACTGGCTCCTGCAACATGGATGCCTTCCCTGCTGAATAAAAGTTGTCTTCTGATCTTATTACCAGTCCTTGTTTTCTCATGTACCAGCCAGTAGCTCAGGATTCTGAATTTCTTTCAAATCTTCATGCTTTTAGTTGAGTTTGACAGAGCTTTCCCAACTAGTTCCTCCATGCTGAGTTACTTTGCAGATCTTTGGATTGTACCCCCTTCATAGAGTCCCGAGACCATTGTTTATAATAAGGAATGCATTTCTGAGATTTTATAGTTTCTATATACTATACTACCCCTACTATATACTATCCTACACATAGCTCCTATGAAAGTGAAACAAAACAAAACATACAGAACTCAAGACCCAGGTTTAGTTTTTAGTATTGATAAATTAAACAGATGTGAAATGACTCTGTTAAATTGTTCTAAAAGTCTGTAAATGCTTTCTTTCTCAGTTTTTGTTCTGACTTACTTTGAACCAATATAAAGCAGCTCATGGATATATGGAGGTGTACAGTCTAAACTTTGAGCAGTGCTGTTCTAATATATTTTAATAGGACACTGGAGAATAGATATGTAAATGTTTCTTTTTAAGTGAATGAGGAGGAGAAGTTGTAGAGAAAAAGTAATTGAACTAGGGTAGACCTTTTGCAGTATTAAATGCATTTGAATTTATCTAGTTTTGAGAGGGTCGCAGGTAGGAAGGACAGAGGTCCCCAAGTCACAGGAGGAAATAAACTGTCAGTGGCAGACGTTTTTTTCCCTCCTCCACACAAAATTAAAAGAGTCTCTTCTAATTCTGTGTTGAGGACACCTGGCACTGCCTTGAGCTAACCAATCTTTTTGTCTGTGTGTGGAAATGTTTTTCTTAAGCTATGTTAATGAAACTATGTATTTGCTTTGGAATCTGTCTTTCTTCAAAATGGTTCTGCCTAAGACTAACTTTTTTTTTTTTTTTTTTTTTCTTTTCTCAAACCTTGGGCTGATAATGGCTAAACAAACCAGTATTCATGTTGATTGTTTTATGGCAGGGGGATGATACACCTCATTCCATCCTATCTCAAAAATGCATATTGTGGGAGAGGGGCCTGGTGAAACACCCTCAGCCTTGAAGTGTCTCTCTTATCTGATTAATAGCTTTCTAACAGACTAAAGACTAGCAAGGGGCCATTCTTTCTGCCCCCTTCTAATGTCTACGTCAGAAGCTTTCGCTAGTTCTGTTATACTTCAACAAAATTCTGTTACACAAAAAGCTCCATTGGTCAAGCCTGGTCTCTGACCCTGCATCGAAATCCTATCCTCCAGAGGTCATGAATTCCGGTGTAGCACAGAGCTAGCAGCAACAACCTGTAAGTATTGACTGTTTAATATTTTGTTACACTGAACACATGAGTGCTACAAAATCAGTAAGGAAAAAAAAAAAAGCATTTCCTTAGTGAAAAGAACTAATTTTGCTTTCAAAGAGGAGTGAGTAGTAGGAAACATTTAAACAAAACTGCAAGATGGGATATATGATGTGTGACTTTTTATCTAGACATATTAGAAATTAGTACCATAGGAAATAGTAAACTTTCCCTCTTAAACTCCAATTGTTTATAGAGGATGTAGGATAAAATGGAACTTATAGAATGAGCAAGCTTTAAACAAGTAGAAGCAAGTGATAGCATCACCCTGTGAAGATCTTAGAGAATAAAGAGACAAAGACGTATAGAACAGTCTTCTGGACTCTGTGGGAGAGGGCGAGGGTGGGATGATTTGGGACAATGGAATTGAAACATGTAAATTATCATATGTGAAATGAATCGCCAGTCCAGGACCCATGCATGATACAGGGTGCTCAGGGCTGGTGCACTGGGATGACCCAGAGGGATGGGATGGAGAGAGAGGTGGGAGGAGGGTTCAGGATGGGGAACACGTGTACACCCATGATGGGTTCATGTCAATGTATGGCAAAACCAACAAAATATTATAAAGTAAAATTATATATATATTATATATATATAAGAGAATAATAAATCAATGTGCAGCATGAGTATAAAGCATTCATGGAAAAATAAAGAGATGTGTGACCAGGCTTTTAGAGAGAAACACTATGGAAAAATGTACATTGAAGTCAGATAGTTAACAATCTTGAAAAGATTGATGATACTGATAAAAGCAGTAAGCCTCAGGGATTTTGCCTTGGAGAATGACACGATAAATGGTGTGCGTTGGTATAGAGGTGGACCCTCCACTGCTATCAAGGAAAAACAATGGAAGTCAAGGAAAATTAATATGACAGTAATAACATTTACATCAGATCATTCAGACAAAGTTAATGATATTCTCAATTAGTACTGGATTCCACTGTCACCACAGATTTGGGAATGAGTGAATACACTTTTCATTTCTCAAGAAAAGGGTCAGAGACATCATAAAAGGACAAAGACGCATGCCTCATATGAAGTAGACTGTCTGTGAGAGTTAATGCTCATGGTGGTGAGGGATGCTTTCCCCCATGGAATTTAGAAGCCATGGTCATTTCCAGTAAAAAGTAATCTTACACCAAACTTCCCAGTGTTTTCTGAGTTCCCTGACAGCAGCACTCCCATACCCCCTTTTAGAAGCCTGCAGCAGGATAGCCAGAAAGGCAAATTCCATTAACATCTGGCTGAAACCTGACATGTTTTTACAACACAAAGAGAAAGATGGGGCAGGGTCTCCATTATTATGTGAGCAGCTCTGAGGAAGGTATAAAAAGAGGGAGGGAGAGATTGTAAGAATCCTAAAACAAAAACTGGAAAGACTAGGACTTTCCTGGTGGTACAGTGGTTAAGAGTCTACCTTCCAATGCAGGGGACACAGTCTGGTCACTGGTCGGGGAACTAAGACCCCACTCGCCCCTGGGCAGCTAAGCTCTCTTACCACCACTAGAGAGCCTCTGTGTCCAACTGCTGAGCCCGTGCACTTTAGGGCCTGTGCCTCAGGACTAGAGAAGCCCTCGTAACACAGTAAGAAGCCTCTCCACGCACCAAGAAAAGCCAGGGCCCTGTAGCTAGAGAAAGCCCACGTGTTGCAATGAAGACCCAGTGCAACAACAAGCCACCAAACAAAAGGACCTTCAAAGACAGAGAAAACTATAGAAACTATAAAATAAGAATTAGGAAAGCAGACAGTTAGGGCCTAACAGAAGATTTAGGTGAAAAACCATCTAAACTCTGAAAGAATAAATTATTGACTTCCATATACGTGTGTGCATATATATATCCATATATATTTATTTGTATTTATATCTTCATTTTAACTCTCCAATCATCATCCCTTGTTTTCTGTGTTATGGGTAGTGGATTAGTTTAGTGTCTAACTTCTAGACTCCCAGTTCTATACTGCTTTGTAATACTTCAGGAGGTTTGGAGAAAAAGCATACCTATTGGGGACCACTGTGTGCTAATTTGGGCTTCCCAATTGGCCCCTGTGGTAAAGAACCTGCCTGCTAATGCAGGAGACTTAAGAGACTCAGGTTCAATCCCTGTGTTAGGAAGATCCCCTGGAAGAGGGCACAGCAACCCACTCCAGTATTCTTGCCTGGAGAATTCCATGGACAGAGGAGCCTGGGGGACTATAGTCCATAGGGTCTCAAAGAGTCAGAGAGGACTGAAGTGATTTAGCATGCATGCACATAAACTAATCCAGGGAGGGTGAAGTAGGCAGGCACTAGGAAAACACACAGGAGATGGAGAGCACCTATTTTTGTGGTCCAGTGGATCATTTTCTTTCCTTTTGGGGAGATAAGTAGACAGTGAGGTCTCTTCAAACTTAGAAGACCAAAAGGATTTGTCCCCTGAGATTAATGGTAAGTACCCTTCCAGATTAAAGAAGGAGCAGGTCATAAAAGTTTCACTAGAAGGGTTATTTTTGTGTAAAACAAAGAACATAAAGACATTGATATCCTAAAAGAATGCTATATCAATTCTGTGAGCAAGCATTTATTGAACATCTACTGTATCCCTAGCATTGTGTTGGTCCTCAACACTGAGATGTTGGATAATCTATCTGGAGAGACAGAAAGCAAAAAGACAAGGTATTATACACTTTGATACATATTTCTAACAGATGCTAAATTCTGTGATGCAAACACTAGGAGTCATGAAATAAAGAAAAGGGAATCAGTGTGAGGTGAATAAGTGAGCAAGCAATCTTTCTTAGAGCTGCAGCAAAAGTCAGCCATAAACGACAAATAGTAACGTGGATAGAAGCATATTATCAAGGGCACAAAGGATCCAGCTATGGGTGATTATATTCTGAAACCCAGTTGATCAGCATATGATCCTTTTCTTGGAAATACATTCCAGCAAACTGGGAAAATGCATTCCCCCCTCTCCCCAAGAGTCATCTCATGGCCTCAAAGCACGCATCATTACAATTTATATTAGTGTATTCAAAATATCGCATCAATAGCAAAAACTTATCCACATGATTTATATGCCAGATTTTGGGGGAAGCATCTAAAATTTCAACTTTCCTATTCATACCTGATTATTTCTTCCTAGTCACAGACTGCCATAGTGATATCTATTGTTTGACCCTATTTTACTGCCTTTCCAATATTGATTAATACAGGCAACCAGGAACAGCATAACTTATTTACAGATAAGATGCTTACTAGTTATGGTCAATAGTGTTATACCTCTTGAATGCTGCAGCTCAGCTAGAACCATAACAGTCAGAATTTATTACTAGTAAATCAATATGATGGTCCTGGGGTAGGCATCTCTTTCAGAATCTGTATAGTGTAAGGTCTATCATTATATAATGAAGTCCATTCTTTTCTAGCCATCTATATGTTTTTGGATATTGTAAACCTCTGAATTGATTTTTCACAAGAGAATCTACACTACTTCAATAATCAGCGTGTGTACCACTTGGTGGTAGTCAAGATGGCAGTCCTAAAGTGATCTTAGGAGTGAGGACATGCTGAGGGGATAAACTACTTATACATTTCAAGAGCAGTATGTCAAAGTTAAAAAAAAAATTATTTTTTCTTCTCCATGTGATTGGTGCAAATAAGAATCATTCCATTCAAAAACTGATGCTCTTTTCCCATTGATCCCCCCCTCCCCCCAGGGGGATTTTACTGTCAGGAATATGGAATCTTGCTTTAATTCCTGGTTTCATGTGAGATGAAACTTGCTGGCCCATCTCAGAAACTCCAGCCTGTTAGGTAAACAAAGAGAAAAACACTTGCCTTGAAGGTGTTGCTGGATGATCTTCCCTTTGATTGTGATGAATGGCACAGCAAGCCCTGTGAGTTTTAAGTGGCCACATTTTCAGGGTTCCCTGTCACAGCTGTAGTCACTTACCCTGGCTGGTCCAAAGAATGTATATAGTAAAACACTTTCTTCTGCCCTGCTGATAAAAAGACTCTAAAGCTCCTGGGAGATCTGTGAAAACTGATAGCATCGTTGATGGTTTTGCAGCTTAGAGATCGCATCAGTATCTAAATCTTGTCATAACGTGTGTTTAAAAAGAAAGAAAAGCATTACTGAATTGACTTGTTTCATTAAGGTATTGCTACAGTCTCATATCCAGATAGGAGATTTTTATCTTTGCTATCTTAGCAACAAGACACTGGTTTACTTCTGACCCTCTGTGGGTGGGAATGATTTTAAGCAATTCATGCTCTCAGCCTGCCTGCCACCCTTACCAACATCCTCTCAGTGACTTGCATAACCATGGAAAATGAGTTTGCTTTTTTTTCCTTCAGGGCTCTGGAAATGTGATTCAAAGGGGTTATTCATAGAACAAAATAGAAATTGTATACCCATGGTGGATTCATGTCAATGCATGGCAAAATCAACACAATATTGTAAAGAAAAAAGTCTTTTTTGAATTTGTTACAAAAATAAATAAATAATTAAATAAATAACTGTCAAAAAATTGGATGAGTTGATAGACTTATCTGAATCATTGGAAATTAATTATGTCATTGGTGGCATCTTAACAGTGAGAGATACATAGAGATATGAGCTGCAAGGCCATGATAGCTGCTTTTAGAATTGGAATGGCTGTCTCATGCGATAAGTAAACTACTGCCATATGCCCAGACTTATGCACAGGCATCTATCTACATGGTAGTTTTGCTTCATGAAATGCCTTTATTATTGAATCGTTTGGGACACTTGAGTTGCTCTGTTCATAGAAGTCTTAAAATTACTCGGATATGATACTAACAGCACTTGTAAGGCAACACTTAAGCAAAATCCCCTAACCCAAATAAGTTGAATGGCAATGTACCAAATTGTCCAGCCACATTTTTTTTATTGTTAAAAGGGGATTTTTCTACTGCTGCATTTGTCAATGTCAATTTTTTCCAAAATGTTTGCAACTACTTATTGGACCAAAATATATACTAATGATGTTTTTTAGGAGGCATAGTGCTTTTGTAATTCTCTTTAAGTGGTTAATTCCAAATTTAGTTATCATATTGCATATTGGATACATTTCTGTTTTGAGTAGATCTCCCCTGGTGACTCAGTGGTAAAGAATCTGCTGTCAATGCAGAAGATGAGGGTTTGATCCCTGGGTGGAGAAGATCTCCTGAAGAAGGGAAAGGCTGCCCATTTCAGTATTCTTTCCTGGAGAATCTCATGGACAGAGGAGCCTGGCGGGATACAGTTCATGGAGTCCAAAGAGTTGGACATGACTGAAGTGACTTAGCATGCCTGTATCCACACAGCCTTTGAGTTAAATGTAATATGAGTTTAAATACCCTGTCTTTTACTTATTTGCTAAGAAATTTTGGACAAGTAATTGAAATTCACTAAAATTTCAATTTCTTTTTTTCTTTTTTACAAAATGTGCAAATATTGTATTACACATATGACATAACTGGGCTTTTATGAAGATGGATTGATTTTAGGAGAGTTTTTGAACAGAATATGGCTTAATCACTCTGCATTTATATAAATTATGGATACAAATTTTATGGGTATCTGAACTCACTGGATAACTTACATAGATTCACTAAATATTCCTCCTTGTCAAAAGCCTGCTCAGAACTAGGGACAAAAAAAATATCAAGTACATTTTACATACATAACTTCCCTCCTTAAAATTTATTTGTGGTGATATGGGTTCAGGTATTTTTCAGGATAACATTTTCTTTTCCATCAAACAACTATGCATAGAACTTTGAAACTGTGAGCTTCATGATTGCACTTCACTTTTAAAACTTTAGATCATCATTGACTATACTGTTTACATATAATTTCATATTTTATAAATGTATTAACATTTTAATTAATGAAATGGGGTGAAATTGCATTCACCTTCAAATCAATTTCAACCCAAGGGATAACTATGAATAGAAATTGTGTCCACTGAATTGTCAGAAAGTAGTCATTTCTGTTTTACATGATTAACTAAAATAACCTATTGGTGACTCTGTGGTCCCTCCAGGGCCCCCCATGGGTCCCAAGGCACCCTTATTGGAAAACAAGTCTCTATGTAATTGACAAATAATTCTCACTCTTGAATAAATAACTGTGCTGACCTCCAGACTGTTGCCTATAGAACATGGTACAAATTCCTTCTATTTTCTACTTTTTAATCTTTCTTAAAGTGTTTTATTATTTCTCCCTTCTGTCAAAACATATTCATGTTATTTTGAAAAACTTTGATCCATAATGCCACCGTCCCACCTTTTCTTCCTTCTCTGTACAAATATCCATCACTGCTGACATTTAACATTCATGAGTGATGGTAGCAGATTTCACTTATGCATGATTGGATATGATTTTCTATATTTGGACACATATTTGGTTATCCATAAGATTTCCCAAATTCTTTGTATTCACAGATTGATATACTGAAACAGTCACTTTATTTTTACAAACTGAATATGATGGACTATTTAAACTCTTTTTTTCTTAGGTTATAAACATAAGTATGCACTTTTTGCTACTTAAAGTAAGCAGGTACATCATTGCAACAGACATTTCACAAAAATTGTATATAAAATGCAATCAGAAAACTAGAATTAGAAGAACTGAGAAATGGATAGAATTGGATTATACTTCAGCCTGACACCTTATATATGTTGAACTGCCTGTTCTTTTAATCATTTGCCCACTACAGGATTAGCCTTGAAAATTAGATGTGACTTCACATTACAGTTTTGCACAGATGTCACAGTGTTGGCTCAAGAATTAGCTCCTTCTTTTTGTTTACTGTGATTGCAGGTCCCAAAGACAATTAAGGGAGAATCTTTTTGGGATCCATCTTTTATTTGATTTTAGGTACTACATTTCTCTCTATAAATAAGAGAATTATCTTCCAATCCACAAAAACCTTTTATTTTAAACATTTTGGTTGAATATGCATATTCATCCATGTATGGGGGTCTTGCTCTACAGTTGTTTTTTTTTTTTTTTTTCTGCCAATAACCACAGTTTGGTTAACTTTAGATTCAGAGACTACTCTTACTGATGTCCCAAAAGGTTATTATCATAGCATGGATTCCTTTAAGTTTATCTTGTTTAGGTCAAAAGAAGAAGTCTAAGTGTAGGATTTACACACACACACACACACACACACACACGTATATACACATAAACATATATACATGCATGCACACACATGTATGTCATAGGTTTTCTGGATATATGTTCATGGATACATATGCATGCATAAATCTCACCTTATACATAAGGGAATAAAATGCAAATTTTGTTCTAGCTATCAAATAGCCTCATAATCATACATCATGGACATTGTGATCTAAAGCAAGCATAGAGATCCAGGAAGGTAGAACAGCTGTGAACATGGGCATGAAGAAGAACTGATGCAGAAGGCAGAGGCAGTGGGACAGCACAGGACTTGCAGATGGTGCCACGTCTGTTCCCACCCAGGTTGTTTAGCTTAGTCATGGATGCTCTTTCTGTGTCAAACCTGTAAAAATAGTTCCAACCTAGCCACTCATTTTCCTGTGACTCTTTCTCTTAACCACTGTCACGACTAATTTTTATGGTTGCTACATTCTTGCAAGGTAAGCCAGCAAGCTGGAGACAAATTCTATAGCTGTTTGGTAGTTTGATTGCCTTTTCCTCCTCCATTTCTGCTTCTTGTTCATTGTCATGTTCCTGTGAATGTAAATCTGGACTCACTGCTTGCAATTACCAAGTTTTTATGGGCCTTGCAAAAAATGCAGCCTATCTGGTGGACCAAATAGAAAAAGGCATACATCCTCTGAGAGGAGGCAGACCATTTCCAAGTGCAAAGCCAGATGAGCTTAATGAGGGGGAGATTTCTGCCTCCACCCACGGGCTCCCAGCCAGGCGTCTTTCTGCAGGGTGCAATCGTCACCATCCTGGGTGTCAACCTTCGTGGGGAACCACATTACTTATGCTATAATAACTTGTAATGGCTTAAACTAACCTAATTTTCGTAGACCACTGATGTAATTCTTAACGCAACTAGTCTGTTGTTTTGGGACTTAGCCAAAATCAGGGAGAGCTGATTGCTTTGTACAGATCTCCTTATTAGTTAGTTATTTACTTTTTCAAAGCTTTAAGATGAAATTTCAGAACACGAGGAAACAGGAGTAACTTGAGAGATTTTTTCTTTCAAGTGCCTTTTTTGGGAATTTTTCAAAAACAAAGAGATTGATAAAGAGGTTGGCCAAAATCAAGTTTAATGGCCACTATGTGGTCCTTGCTTCAAAAGGGGATGTTTCCTGTCCTCCTCTGTAATCTTCACAGAGACAGAGGTATCGGACAGGATGACATCCAGTTATTTCATCCCCCCACCTTTTCTTGAAACATTGAAAGGAAGAACTTTTGTAGTCTCTAAAATAGACATTTTAATGTAGCTGGAAGATAATATTTTAGTTGGAAGACAGGGAGTAGAAAATGCTTCCATTATTTCTTTCCCCCTTAAACAGTGTGGATAAAATAACTCTTGAGCTGGAACATTCATAGGAAAAACAGTTTATCTATCTTATTTTCCCCCCAAGAAAATGAAGAATTGTGGTCTGGCTGATGTTCAGAAAACTCTCTCACTGAAGGCAGTAGCATTCCAACTGCTTAAGGCATAAATTACTTTAAAGGCTTTGTCATTATGTAGATCTGGATTCAAATCCTGCCTCTGATATCTTGCAAAAGAGAGCAGGCCATTCTATAACACTCATAGAAAGCTACTAAATAATGCAGAATCCTTTAGGAAATCAGAGGATTTTCTCATTGTCAGACATTAAATACAGCTATGAAAGGTGAGGGGCTTCCCAGGTGGCTCAATGTTAAAGAATCCACATACAATGAAGGAGACACAGGTTTGATCCCTGGGTCAGGAAGATCCCCTCGCAAAGGAATTGGCAACCCACTGCATGTTATTGCCTGAGAAATCCCATGGACAGAGGACCATGGTGAGCTAGAGTTCATGGGATTTCAAAGAGTTGGACATGACTTAGCAACTAAACAACAGCAAAGGAAAGGTGAGCCTGCTGAGTGGCATTTTCTTTGGTTTGGAAAAATCAAACATTTTGCTTATTTTGGCAACATATAGAGGAGAATTGGAGAACACCAATGGGATCTTTGTGGCCACTGAGCAAGGGTGATCCAGCCCTCCTAAATGAAACTTATTCTAGAAATACACAGGATAATTTATTTAAGACTCATTTTACTAAAATCTCCCTAGATTTAGTGAAGCAGATATCCACCATCAAAAATAAGCCATTTGTGAACCAGAAAGGTAAATTCAGATTGTGTATCAATGTTCAGGGGCCAGTACTTGTATAGATGTTATTATTAGCTTGATCAAGAAATAATTACCTTTTGATTCACCTGAATATACTGGCTTACAGGCTTCTCTTGTGGCTCAGCTGGTAAAGAATCCACCTGCAATATGGGAGACCTGGGTTTGATCCCTGGGTTGGGAAGATCCCCTGCGGAAGGGAACAGCTACTCACTTCAGTATTCTGACCTGGAGAATTCCATGGACTGTCTAGTCCATGGCGTTGCAAAGAGTCAGACACAACTGAACAATTTTCACTTCACTTCACAGACTTCCCTAAAGAAGTTGAAACTTGGGTTTAAGGAACCTCCCAGATGGATGCACAGGCAACAGTCCAGTGACAGAATGCAAGATGTCACTGACTATTAAACTCCTTTCTGCCTAGAGTTATTTCTCACATTTTATGTTGACAAACTACTTCCGTCAGCAAGTTCTTCTTTAGAAAGTTACCTGTGGATGTTGCTTCCAATGAAATATAGGCTTGAGGCATATCACCTCTATTTACTGATTCAAAATTAAGTTGCATATATAGAAAATCAAGGGATACCTCACTTAATATGTGAGTAAAATCTTCATAATGCTGCTTGTAGATATCTTAAAATAATAAAAAATTCATTTAAGGTCCCATATCTGTTGTACCAATAAAGATGGTGAAATATGTTAAAGATGTGAACTATTTATTGTAACAGAGGGAATAACAATAGACACCATCTGCATGAGTATGCTTTCTAGTTAATTGTCTAATTTAGACATTGTACTTAAATTAAGTTCATATTTCACTTTGAATTTCAGTAGTATTGCATTAATGATTATTGTAATGAGCTCATTAAATCTGAAAGTCAATATTAATTTATTATCAGAAGTCTCTTAGTGAATTATATTGGCAGGTGAGAGGAAATGGTCTAATATTACCTATTTTATTATTTCATAGCCAGTGTACAGATTACAACACAGTCTCTGGTTGCTAAATTCTTATTTCAGTTATAAATACTTCATATTATATTATATTATATCATAGTGGCTTTTCAGTGAAAAATCATAGCATAAATAACTACAATTATCTTTACTCTGTCTTTTTTATTAATATGCAAGATACTTCTTATATGTAAAGCCTGTTTCATGGAATAATAAAACCAAAATATTGTAACAGGTTTAGGGGAAAGGAACCAGTTGTTTTATCCCTGCTTCTCTGGCCCCATGGGAAATTGATAACTACTTTTAATTTTTTTGGCTGTTTTCAGTTCTCAAATTTACTTGTATATTTCTACACAGTCTACGTCTTCTACTGTGCTTTAATTCTTAAAAACATTTTATTTATTTATTTATATGAAAATGTAGGGTTTAATTCTAGACCCTACCCTCGACTCCCACTCATTGAACAGAGATGCACGTGGGTGTGAATGAACATCTGTACGTATCTACACACATGGTGCATGCTAAGTCGCTTCAGTCGTGTCCAACTCTCTGTGACCCTGTGTACCATAGCCCCCCGGGCTCCTCTGTCCATGGGATTCTCCAGGTAAGAATACTGGAGTGGGTTGCCATGCCTTCCTCTAGGGGATCTTCCCTACTCAGGGACTGAACCCAAATCTCTTCTGTCTCCTGAATTGACAGGCAGATTCTTTACCACTAGTACTACCTGGGAAGCCCATAACTATGCACTTCCCCTTTTTATGCTCCTTCCAGGTGGTTCAGCTGGCAAATCTGCTTGTAACAGGGAGACCTGGGCTTGATCCCTGGTTTGGGAAGATCCATTGGAGAAGGAAATGGCTATCCACTCCAGTTTTCTGGCCTGGAGAATTCCATGGGGTTGCAACAAGTTGGGCATGACTGAGTGACTTTCACTTATATCATTTAATCAATTCTGATTAAAGCAATATCTCGTGTTTGTGTTATTAGCACAATGTAAATATTATTCAGAGCTAAGTCATGCAATTCACTATGATTATATTTGCTTTTCAAATGCATGTCTGTTGACCCTGGAGGTAATAATTGCCTTACTTATCATTTGCTTCAGTTTCTCTGTCCCTATCAGAATTCAGCTTAAAACTCTACAAGGGAGGTGTAAATCTGTGTTCCATATATTAAAAACTGTCACACAATTTCCAAGATTTGTCATTCTCTTGGCTATCTCCTTTCCAGAGACTCATATTCTTCTTCTGCTTCACCAGTTACTTTCTGGGTGTGCAGCATAGCTGTCCTCCTGAGATGATTGGGACCTCTCACAGTATGATTAAGTTGTTATGCAATAATATATTACCATGTTATTAGTATTATTATTTCAATGACCATATCACATAGTTTCTCCTTAAGAAAGAGCAGATGATGGAGGGCCTTTTTTGATGATCCAGTGATTAAGAGTTCACCAGTGCAGGAGTTGCCAGTTCAACTCCTGGTCAGGGAGTTTGGGACCCACAGACCTTGAGGCAACTAAGTTCACAGCACTGATGCAATGAAGACCCCATACAGCCAAATATTTTTTTTTTCTCAGTTTTTTAAGAAGAAAAAGTGAATGGGAAATTTTTGAAAATGTGCATCCCTGATTTTTTTTTTTTTTTTTTTTTTTTTTTACATTTTAGCCTCACACGTGATTGAAAGTTCACTTTGGTACTGAATACTTTTTGAGAATTATATTATCTCCAAATTTGGAAGGTCATGTGCCATTATCATACAGATTTTTGCTATGAAGAAGTCTAATTCCTTATGCTTGTGCTAGAAGATCTGCCCCCCTCCCCCCACCGTGGATGCTTTTAAACTTTCCTTTTTATTCCCACTAATTTCTGGACATTTTCTGATAATGAACTTTAGTGGGGTCATTTTTCATTCATTATTCTGGGCCCTTGATAGGCTCTTTCAAGCAAGATAGTCATTTAAAAAAATATTTCTTTGGTAATAATTTCTTTCTCTTGTTTTCTCTGATCTTATTTCTAGAGCTTCACTTATAGAGAAAGATAATGGATAAGAGAAAGTGGAACTTCTTGGTCAGTCCCCTAACTTTCTTTTTCTATTTTCCGTTGCTTGGCATTTTTCTTTTACTTACTGAAAGATTTCCTTTGAATGTAAATATAAATGTACATATCTATAAATATATAATATATAAATGTATATGTATAGTATGTACATATATTTATATATACACATAAGACTGTATAGTATACACATAGATAGGTATATAACTCCTAAAATTTTATTAGTTTTTGAATATAATTTTACTCATGTTTAAGCTTTCTGTTTTTATATCATGAGTGCAAAATTTTCCCCTATCTGAGTACAGTAATTACAGTACCTTTCCTTTAAGTTTTGCTCTATTTCCTGTCTTGTTTCTCTTTCCTCAGTTTAGCTTTCCTTTGTTCCTTTAGTTCTTTGTCTTCCATCTTAGGGCCTTCCAGGACTTCCATTCAAATTTCCAAGAGAGTAACTAAACACAGAGCAAAAGCCTTGAACATGATCAAGGTTTGTTGAATGGTGTTTGGCGAAGGGGGATGTCTTCATTCCCAGTTGAACAATAATGAATTATCTCAAACTCAATGGCTTAAACAATATAAATGTATTATCCTATGGTCCTGGAAGTTAGATATCTAGCACAGATCTCACCGGGCTTGATTTTTCAAGGTGTTTTGTTCAACAGGGCCACTTTGCCTTCTGTAGGCTCTAAAGGAGAATTTTTAGACAAATCTAGAGAGAGTATTAAAAAGCAAAGACATTACTTTGTAGACAAAGATCCAAAGAGTCAAAACTTTGACTGTTTTTTCTAGTAGTCATGTGCAGACATGAGAGTTGGGCCATAAAGAAGGCTGACCACTGAAGAATTGATGCCTTCAAGTTGTGGTGCTGCAGGAGATTCCTGAGAGTCCCTTGGACTGCAAGAGGATCAAACCAGTCAATCCTAAGGGAAAACAGCACTAAATATTCATTAAAAGGACTAATGCTGAAGCTGAAGCTACAATACTTTGGCCACCTGATGTGAAGAGACAATTCACTGGGAAAAAAGCCTGATCCTAGGAAAGACTGAAGGAAAAAGGAGAAGAGGGCAGCAGACAATGAGATAGTTTGGTATCATCATCGACTAAATAGACATGGATCTGAGCAAACTCCGGGTGAAGGAATCCTGGCATGCTGCAGTCCATGGGGTTGCAAAGAGTTAGACAGGATTTAGCAATTAAACAACAACAAAAAGGGATACCCCATTTACTTTCATTTTCTACCTTCTACAAAAAAGCTACCCCTATTCCTTGGTTCATGGAACTCAAATCCAGCAATGGTGGGTGGACCCAAGTCTTTCACAGCACATCATCCTAACCACTCTTTCATAATGACATCTTCCACTGACCACTGCCAGCAAAGGCTACCTGCTTTTAAGGACCTATGTGCTCAACTAGGAGACACCTGCATAACACAGGGTAATTTTCTTATCCTTAACTTATGATCCTAACTTAATCACATCTGCAAAGTCCCTTCTGTCATGTAAGTGACATTGAAAATTTAACATTATCAAGGTTTTAGGATCCCTTGATCTTTGGGGTCTATTTTTCCACCTCCCAGCAGGAACTCAAGCAGAGAGATCCAGCTGCTTTTGTTGATGACTGACTTTCAGTGTTGAAGTTCTCTGTTCTTTGAGTGAAAAATATATATATATTTTTTTATTTTCCTTCCTTTTGTATATAAGATGGCATGCCGGCATTGAGGGAGTCAGATGGGGCTAAGTGACTGGAGTCAAGCTGATTAGGATGCTGAATTCCTTTTTCTGTCCCTGGCGTACTTAAGTTTTGAAAAGCTCGCATTGAACCTCTAGAGAGAGCAAATCTGCTGGTATGTTTAGGGTTAAAGGTAGAAAGTCAGCTCTCCACGCAAAGCGGACATGGGCTTTCAAACCGTTGTACTATTCTTTAGCCCTGTGACCTGGAACATTCCACACCAGCTTCTTGACACCATTCATCCTGCTGACTCTTAGCTTTCAAATTTTACATCTGCTGAGTTACACTGTAAATGAGCTTTTCCACTTCCAAAATTTGCTTCACATTTTGTATCTACTGTCATTTATTTCTCCTATTCTCTTTGAAGTTATGAACCATTTGCCAACATTTCAGGGAGTGTACAGGAGACCTTGCAGGTGAAGGGGTATGTTCAATACATCATTTTATCTAGAAGTCACTATGCATAGAAATTAACATAATCATATACCTTCCCTATATCTCCCTATTCATATCTGTTTGGCTTTTACAACATCCTTAGCCTTATACAGAATCCTTTTAACTCTGTCGTATTCTGTAGTATTTGCATGGCATGAAGAACTTATAGTTGAGATATATCTGAAGGCAGAACTAGAAGCACTGACAATCTGTCATTTAAATGAATATACATAAGACATATTTTGAAAGAGGGGAATATTAAACTATAGAGAAAAAGAGAAAAATGATCATCATGAGATAAAACTATTGGTACCAAATCAAATGTACAGGGATTTTGATCTGCCATGATTGCAATCAAAGTATCTTCTTCATCCTTGTTGAAATCCATTAAATTTTCTTGATAATTTGTTTTTTTATTTGATACATGTTTTATATGAGAAGCAGCAATTCTTATGATTAAAAACAGTAAATAATTATAACAATCCATAAAAATTCAAGTGAAATTAAATTCATTTTTATAATGCATGAAATAATATATTTCTCAATAATAAGAAGCAGGGACACATACTAGGATTCATGTATTTTCTTTGGATTTCTTAAACATCCCTTTAGAGCCTGGTGAAATAAATACTAAATAAATTGGACAAAGCATATAATTCAGAAGCAAACCATTTTGCAAGTTCAATTAATTTTAAACACTAGAAAACAAATTACTGGAAGGCATTTGGAACGCCCCAGGCTCAGCCATAATGACTAAACCCTGTCTGATCTCCAGGGTGTTGCCTTTAGAAAGCTTTATTTTATTGTTTTGAAACTTTCCTTTTTCCTAAGATTCTAAAATTATAGGCTGTCAACACATATGGTACATCTTATAATCTATAGTAAATAGAAAGTAGGCAAACAAATACATGGATTATAAATATTAGCAAAAATAAGAAACAAAATAAAAGAAAGAATAAGTACTAGTCTTGAAAAATCAACATTACAGAACTTTAGTTTCATGATATAGGTAAACATAAGGTAAAGTGGGATCTTTGCAAAGCAAAGCGGTGTGGGAAATCAAGAAAGCTAAGACAATAGATTATATGCTGGGGGAAAATATTACTTTGCTCAAGGATGTCTAGGAAGTTCAACCTTGATGTCTCTAAAGAATGGTTAGCTCAGGTGTCCTTCAAGCAACTGGAGACGTGGTAAGAACCATGGTGGCAGAATTAGTGCAGCAGGCAATGCCAAGAGGCAGGTGGACACATGTGGACTCAGTTTTAGGTGATCTATTCATTAACAAGGCACTGATAAGAGACTGTAGTAATAAGAGGAGGTTATCTTTTGTATATGATTGGTAAGAGATAAGTGGGATGACCAAAAAACTGAACAATCAGACTTATATGTAAAAAAGAGGATTCGGGCTTTAAGTAGGTAACTGTCATATTCAAATAGAGGTAAGGGAATGTCAAGGTTTGGAGATAATATACTAGGTCTCCATCAATGGGATGAGTTCCATTACTCTCTATATAGTGAGCCTTGATGACTAATATATTACCTACCCAGAGCAAGATTTTCTTTTTTGTAATAAGTTCACAAGTAGATTTCAGATAGGAGGGTTAAGGAAAACAGGGGCTGGCAAAAATAAAGATCCATTAATCGCTACAAAGTTTATTTTTTGTCTTTCTAAATCAAGATATATTTGCATATAATACAGTCCCAATATGATAACAAGTACATTAGGTTGAATTTCACAGCCAGAAAATGAGTAAAGGGCTTCTAAGATAGTAACTAGCTCAACTGTTCTTAATCCCAGCTGTACATAGAATAACCTGGGAATCTTTTAAAAATAATGACTGCCGGGCCTTTTAAAATCAGAATCTCTTCAGGTAGGTCCTAGGCAATACTGCCCACACCTCACCCCTACCCCAGGCCAAGTGCTTCTCTTGCAGTCAGGTTGAGAACCACGTGGACTAAACAAACCACCAGGAGGTCATCGTTTTCCCTTAGACTATGATTCACATGATCCTTGGAAACAAAGGTGACCTTGAGGAAATGCGGGAAAATTGCTTCGCTCTGTTTAGTTCAAAGGCCAAGTTTGCAAAATTCAGCAATGAATAAAACTCCAAAAATCACTCTACAAATTTTAATTATTTTTTATAGTTCCTGTGCATTTCTACAATGATTCCAGAAGCTACTCTGATGTCTCTTTTGCAAGTCCACTGTGGAAAAACAATACCATTTTTGCAGACTATTTCTGTTTCTTCACTCTAAGTGAAACAGAGGATGGAAGCTATAATGTTGATATTTTAAGCAAAAAAATTTCCCAACTGTTAACTTGATATATGTTGCTAATTGAAGCAAAAGTAGTATGTTTTTCTTTTTCCTATATTATCTGGAAAGCCACCTTGATTATGGACTCTGCAGGCATAGCAACAGCCTTCATCTAGAGAAGCAGAATTCATGATTTATTCACATCTGTAATGGTAATGAGTCGTCAGTCTATGAAGGAAATTCGAGTCTATCAGTTATTCCAAGGGTATTGAAAGCTTTCTTTACATCTAGCTGTTCATCTCTGTGACATTCCTGGAGGGCGTCTTTTGATAGTTGATTATTATTTGAAATGGCAGGAGGCAGGCAACTTCAAACGAAGCAGCTTCTTCAGCCGGAACTAATAGTCTTGGGATGATGTTTCCTGTTAGAAATATAACCAAGTTTGTTGACTGTGAGCATGGGAATTTGGGGGATATTATGGAAAAAATGTGCATTAGGAAAAAAGCAGAAGCAAAAAAATATACTCTTGGAAACAAGTTAATGTGAAGAATGAGTATTATTTCCAGTCAAGGAAATATTTGCCAAAAATACAGCATTGGTAAAAGACATAACTAATCTTTTCCTTGGATGGAATTTAAGTATTCACTGTTCAAAATGTAAAACCATAATACGACAAAATTGAGGCTTGTCCAAAGCAGAGGAAGATAAACTGTATAAAGAATGTAAATAAAACATCCTACCTCAACCAATCTTAACAGTCCAATTTTTATTTACTTCTGCATTGATATTCTATATAATATTTGGTTTGACAGAGGATTTTGCTATTGAAACAAAGGGAAAACAATAGCAATAATAATAAAGTTATGAAGCCCACTCTAGGTAAGGATTCTGTTATAGTTGCCACACCTAATTCCCAGATGCATAGTGCCCAGTGTTAGCAGAAGTTATCAGCACCTTACGCATCGTAGACTACTCACCTCCAACCATGCCTACCTGTTCCCTTCCTTTTTCTGTTCCCTTTCTCTCCACTCACTATTCCTTCTCCCTTTCCTCTATTCTCCTTGACAGTTGGTTATGACGTGTGATGTTAGCGCCTCTGCTATGACCTTAACCTCTCTAGATAGGCTTTCCTCTTTCATACTCACTATATAAGGCCAGTTTAGACAATCACCCTTCATTCTCACTCTTTAGAATCTTTGCACCTTAGGATCACTTGGTTTGCACAGATTCAAAACAGGCTTTGTGAAAGCTTGTGAGTTTAAGTAGGCTTATTTTTGCTTTTATTTCCATTTTTCTAGGAAATGGATTGAAAAGGTGTTACTGTGATTTATGCCAGAGAGTGTTCTGCCTATGTTTTCCTCTAGAGTTTCAAAGCAATTGGTCTTGATGCTGGGAAAACTGGAGAGCTACATGTGAAAGAATGAAATTAAATCATTCTCTAACTCCCTACACAACTATTTATTCTATAATTTGATGTTGTTTATTTTCTGTAAATAATATGATCAACAACCCTTTATGTTCTTCCTTATTCTGCTTTTCTTCTGCAGCGCCCTCACATTCATAATTATGCAATCTTGCAAATATCTATCTAGCAAGTAATCATTATCCCCCACCATTTTCACATTCTGAATTTCCCAATTTCAAAAAAGTAATCCTCCTTATTGTGTTATATGATATTCATTTACTAGTTGGTTAACAGAATGACTTCCTCCTACCCAGTTTCTGGAAGTCTTTGACATATCAGTTTTTTTTTTCTTTGACATATCAATTTTTATTTGTCTCCTATCTGAACTGTTCTCAGCTTTCAACTCTTTTACAATGCATGAGTAAAGATGGAATAAATTTCCATGACTATTGTAAAAGTACAATGAAATAATTAGCTCTGACTTCTGCATTTCAATTTTCTTAAGTTCTATTGACATTTTTAGTGAAAGTGAAAGTCACAGTCAGCATGCTAGGCCTTATGACACTGCTGTACTTTAGTTTCATTGATTTTCCACTACTTCTGTCAATGCAGTTTAATGTGCATCCTTAAATATATCAATTTAGCCACATGTATGATAAGCTTAATTTTAGTTTGGATGATTCATTATATTGTTTTGTGACTCCTACTATTTTAATTCAAGATTTGTATTTTAATTAAATAAAACAAGGTACATTCCTATAATCTTAAAGTGCACGTAACAGATAAGACGTCATGCTTACTCTGCAGTCTACAATGCTGGAGAGTGCAAGTGAAGTAAAAATGAGAACACTGAACAGTGTGTAGTAACTGCACTAGATTTGTATAAAAACCTAAAATAACTTTTTATGTTCTTAAAATTTTATAGCAACCAGGATTTGGGAATCATCAACTTGGATTTTTCCAAATGCTTCATGAGAAACACATGGTCTGTGATCAAAGATTTAAACAAAAGTCATGTATTATTATGATACTAAAGAGACAGTGCTAGAGAACCCATTGAAGACGAGTGCTGGGCAGAGATGATGAACAAGCATCTGGCTCAGAAGGCTGATCAAGGACCCTGATGGACAGCCAGCACATCCCCATCTGACTCTGAGAGCTTAGTGGGTGAAGCTCTTCAAAATTCTGTGATTTTGTTGTATCTTCAGCATCTACTTGCAGTCTGCTAGGCTAAATTTTATAAAGTTTTTATTTTAATAAAAATAAGCAATGTAAGTTTGTGACAAGAATTCTTGCTAAACAGTTATGGTTCTTCTCTCTCAAAAGATTTTTAGTTGACCAAATCATCAAGGATCTTGATGTTATATGTACCATGGTGGGCTACAGTCCATAGCATCACAAAAAGTTGGACACAACTGAAGCGACTTAGCACACACACATACCGTGGATAAAAGGATAATGTAATATAGAAAAAACTTCATAACCCAAACAAAAAAATCACCATCTCTTAAAGAATTAATGGGCACTGGAGCTCACTAGTGTAAAGCTAATTTGCATATTGACCCATTGTTACTTCTTCTGGAAAATAGCCACAGGAACTAAATCCCAACCTTTTCCCTGGCATTAGCACAGTTACTTAGTCTCTCAGTGTTTTCTTGGTTTGGAACCCCACCATCTGAGCTCTTGACAGGGCTATAGAGTTCTTATCACCATTGCCTTTTTTGAGTTGTTAATAATCCTCTTGTTAAGGTGATACATTTTCATTTTCTTGGTGAGGTCCTGCAGGAGCAGCATAAGGATAAAATTGTAAGTTATGCATTCTGTATCCCTAGAACCTCATGCTACAAGTAGAAAGAGTTTTACTCTCACATTGGAATGATTTTGAACAGCCTTTCAACTATGTAAATCTTTCTGGTCTTTGTATTATTTCTATCAAATAGCCACACATCTACTGATGGTGAGTGGGTTGTCTCAACATTTTCTGAAACAAGCAATAAAGCTATTGTCAACTAACATGGATTTGGAAACTTAAGTTGTATCCAAGGACAAAGAAGAAAGTGACAGAGTGGAGTTCTAGGATAGCCTATCAACTACAATAGCAATGAGGAGAGCCGGGCAGCAGCTCAAATGCCCCCATGGTTTCCAGACATTTTGAAGCCTTGTGCTGTCATGGGGACAGAAACCTAGTCCCAGTTGGAGTCACTTTGCATTATTTATCCTCTATTTTTCCACCTACAATACACGGTTCCTCTCTTCAAAAAGATCGGGCAGAGGTGGAATGCCAATATCTGTCTGGGTTCCTGTTGCTGCTGCTAAGTCGCTTCAGTCGTGCCCGACTCTGTGCGACCCCATAAACGGTGGCCCACCAGGCTCCCCCGTCCCTGCGACTCTCCAGGCAAGAACACTGGAGTGGGTTGCCTAGTCCCATGGAAATGAGAGCATGCGTTTTCTTCAGATGCAGACACACCACGTCCTCTAGTAAATATCAGAAACAGCAAAGCTGCAGGCTCTAAATCACCAGGTGCCATACCAGACTTTAAAAAAGAAAAAAAAAAATTGGTAGAAACCAGATCATTTAAAAATTAGATAGCACCCAAGTATTTGAGAATATGCGGTAGGGAACAATTTTGCTTTTCATTAGGTAGCAGGATAAATACATGTGTATCCTAATTTGATGATTTTCCTGTCATAGTAATGACATTTTTGAAAATGAGATACTGCTTTCTTGGGAGTAAGAGCACTTCTACATCTGCTGACCTACAGAAAATTTCCAAAACGTGAAACGTCTAGGGGGAATTCAGCGCCAGGTGGCAGCAAGTATTTCTAGTTAGCATGCCTCTCAAATGCCTGTCATTGCAGGTGAAGGGCGGGAGCCTCTGGCAGGGATTGGGGGGCAGTTCCAGTGCAGAGAGGAGAGGCGGCCAGCAGGCTTTTGAGAATCCCTACTGACTTTTGAATATTCCATTGTTCTTCAGTGATGGAGGCAATTTGATTAATGGCTACCATATATTTTTGTTATTGCTTTAGAATGTTGTAGTTTTAAGTTGCCCTCATCCCAGTGACATTGCTTACTGTAGCTTTTTACAATCGATCAGGACTTATGTTCATTCAGCTGCTCAGTTTCTAGTACTTTTCTGAGACTTTGTGCAAGATCTAGAAAGTATACCCCCTCAAGGAGGTTGCAATCACATCACTGTTCCTTAATCATCTTTAAAACATTGTTTTATTTATTGAGGTAAAATACACATAAAATATAATTAACCATTTTAAAGTGCATATGTCAGTGATATTCAGTGTACTCACAAGGTGTGAAGCATGTAGGCCTCTCCAGTTTCAAAATTATGTCTTCCCCTAAAAATTCCCTGGACTCCTAAGTAATCACTTCCCAACTCCCCGTTCCTTGGTAAGTCCCTATTTCTGTCTCTATTAATTTGCTTGTAGTGGATTCATTATATATGTGTTTATAGAAATGATACAATCCGATGCTCCTTTTTTCCTGACTTCTTCCAGTTAACATAGTATTTTAAGGATTCATCCCACTTGTAGTTTATACTGGTATTCCCCCCTCCTTTATGGCTTTCATGAGGTCCATATACCAGTCTCTTTCAAGCATTCATGGATGTGCCTTTATGTTTCTACCATTTGGCTATGTTGTGTAAGCGTCTATGAATATTTGTGTACAAGTTTCCTCATGAACACATATTTTTATTTCTCTTGGGTGTTATAGCTGGAAGGAGATTGATGGATCAAATGATAATTCTATCTTTAACTTCTTGAGGAATCAAAACTGTAGCCACTGTGCCTGTACCACTTTACATTCCCACCAGCAGTTTATGAAATACCTACCTCTCCACATCCTAGCTAACATTTGGAAAATATAACATACTGAAACAAGTAACTCAAGAGTTTAGAATTTTAAGGCTGGAAGTGTGCATCAAGAAAAGAAGGAAGATTTCAAATCAACAACCTAACTTTGTAGCTTAAGAAACTAACAGACTAAACCCAAAATCATCAGAGGATGAACATAACTAAGGTGAGCATGGAGATCAACAAATAGCGAGTGAAAAAACAAGCAAACAAACAATAGAATGAACAGCAAAACAAAGCAAAACTTGGTTCTCTGAGAAGATCAAAAAAATTGAGAAGTGTTTCACTAGACTAAATTAAAAAAATGGAGAAAATACACATAACCAAAATTAAAAATAAAATGACAATTGCAGTTAAAAAATAAAGAAGATTATAAGATAATAATACAAATAGCTATTCATCAATAAATTAGATAACTTAGGTAAAATGGAAAAAAAATCCTAGAAATGCACAAATCTCTAAAACTGGTTTGAGAAATAAAGTCTCAACAGACCTACAGCAAGTAAAATGATTGAATCAGTAATTAGAAACCTCCCAGAAAAGAGAAGTCCAGGTCCAGATGGCTTCACTGGTGAATTCTACCAATTAGTTTAAAATTAACAACAACACTACTCAAAATCTTCCAAAAAACAAAAGAGGAAGGAACACTTCTTAATACATTCTATTTAGTCAGCATTACTCTGATACCAAAACCAGAAAAAGACACCACAAGTAATCAACAGACAAATATTCCTTATGTAAACAAACACAAAAATTCTCAACCAAAAAGAAAAGTGAAAGTGAAGTCATTCAGTTGTATCTGATTCTTTGCGACCCCATGGATTATAGCCCACCAGGCTCCTCTGTCCATAGGATTTTCCAGGCAAGAGCACTGGAGTGGGTTGCCATTTCCTTCTCCAGGGGATCTTCCTGACCCAGGGATCAAACCTAGCTCTCCTGCTTTCTAAGCAGACACCTTACCATCTGAGCCACCAGGGAACTCTCTCTTCAACCAAACACTAGCAAAACAAACTCAGTAGCACATCAGAAGGATTGGACTCCACGACCAAGTGGAATTTGTCCCAGGAATACAAGGCTTGTGCAACATAAGTAAATCAATTAATATAATATCACATCAGTAGCATGAAGGAAAGATGACCTGAATAGATATAGAAAAAGCATTTGAATAAAATGAAAATCCCATTGCTAAAAGCTCTTGGCAAACTAGGAATAGAAAGAGACAATTTCTTTCAAGCCAAATATGTTCTTTTTGTTTTCTTTCCTTCTGCTAAATATTGGGAAGTTTAAAGTGATTGCCTTCAGTTTAAGTATGCATTGTATTTATCCGCTAGTGTCAAAACAATGATTCTTTAAAGAAAATTTCAGAATTCCAAAATTCTATACCTGCCTGAAATAAGCATTTATTTTTCTCTTTCATCTTACTGTTAGCTGGGCTTTTTAGTTCATGTGTCTCGTTTGTTCATCTTAGACAAAAGAATGAGGTAGACCAGTCTATCCAAGGCTTCTTCTCCTTGTTGAGAGATCACACAGAGTCAAGATAGAAATGTACACCATTTCTTAAGGTTTTGTTCTAGACTAGCATATCTTCTGGGCTTTGCTGATAGCTCAGCTGGTAAAGAATGCATCTGCCATGCAGGAGACCCTGATTAGACTAGGAAGATCCTCTGAAGAAGGGATAGGCTACCCAATCCAGTATTAGATTGGACTACCCAGCCCAGTCTTGGGCTTCTCTCATGCCTCAGACAGTAAAGATCAAGATCAGGGTTTGATCTGTGGGTTGGGAAGATCCCCTGGAGGACGGCATACCTGGAGAATCCCCACAAGCACACTTCAGTTTTCTTGCCTGGAGAATTCCCATGAACAGAAGGGCCTGGTGGGTCTATGAGGTCACAGAAGAGGACACGACTGAGTGACTAAGCACCCAGTACAGTGTATCTTCACTTGTGATCAAATATAACCAACCAGGGGAAAATAAGTACATGGCAATCCAAGCACAAATGGGTAGGTGAATATACTTTATTCCCTCTCTTACATTGCAATATCACATGTCAACAGGGACTGAAGAGAAGAATATTCCAACCTTCCAATGTCTGTCAATAAAAGTGTCATATAAGAAAGTGGAGAAGGAAAAATGTCAAGATGGGTGTGTTCTGTTAAGAAAGGTTTATGTGGAAAATCCCTGGAGGAGGACATGGTAATCCACTCCAGGATTCTTGCCTGGAGTATCCCATGGACAAAGGAGCCTGGTGGGCTGCAGTCCACGGAGTTGCAAAGAGTTGGACACAACTGAAGATAGTTAACACACATACATGTGGAAAAGAGGTTGATTTCTGTATTATATTACAAAATCTCAGTGGTTTAAGAGCAAGTTTATTTTTAACTCACTCAAAATCAAGTATAGATATTCCTGATCTTCTGGCTTTTGGAGTGGCTCTCTTCTAAACAGTGTCTGGGTATTTAGGCTGTTCCAATCTTCAAATTTATCTTGTAGCCATCCATCTTGCAACCATGAAGGGGAGAGGAAAAGAAGGGAAATGTTTACTGAAACCACTCAGCATATTTAACCATTTTGCCATTGAAGTGACACAGCCCTTTAGCTCACATTTTATCAGCCAAAACAAATCCCATGATTTCACCAACATGGAAAGGTGGAGGGTATAAATGCAATCATGTAATCCCTGACTAGGCATTGATTGGCTAACTGCATTACCACTCTATCTAAAGGCAGTAGAGTCCCTGGTGACCAACCAGCTATTTGGTCTAGGAGAGAAAGACAGAACATAGATGTTTGACCAGGAGCCTCTGTTAATCCTAAAGTTAATGTAGAATAGAAACACAGAGATTGCAAATAAACTGTGTTGTTGTTTTAATAAGAAAAATAGAGGGTTTGTGGAATATAGTTTAAGTAAAACTACTTCAGCTTCTAGATGGTTAATCAAAGCCTGTAATAATCAACAGCATTTGCCTAATACTTTTATTATTAATTTTAATGTATTCTATCTTTATACCAACTTTAGTGTATTTTTGTATGGTATAATACCAAGAACAACTGACATAAAAATATACAAAGAGATATCTTAAAGAACACTATAAATCAAGATAAAATCTTAAACATATTGTAGAAATCTACAGGAAGATAATATAAAATAAATTTAAAACGAGGAACTAGAAAACATAATAAAATATTAAACTTAAGTGCTAACATATCAATAGTTATCTTAAATGTAAGTGGTCCAAATGTATCACTTGAAAGACAAGGAATAGCAGAGTGGATAAAAAAAAAATGCAGCCTAATTAGATGTGTCATGAGAAACTCAACTCAAAGTTAAGAACAAAAGTAGATTGAAAGTATAAGGATGAAAAAAGCTCTGCCATGTAAATGTAACCAAACAAATAGATATGGTGGCTAAATTAAATTGTGGACCACAGAACAAAGAAAATTACTAGATACAAAGATGCACATTGAATAATATTAAATGGATGAAAGGACAGAACCTATTGCATGATGATGTATAATGCTAAATGTTTTCCAACCAAACAATGGGGATTCTAAATATATAAAACTGTTAGAAGTGAAAAAAATTTAGAGAAATTCACAATAATCATTGGGGATTTCAGCACCTCACTTTCAGTTTATACAAACAGTAGATAGGAAATCAACAAGGACATTAAAAATCTGAATAATAGGATCAACAGGACTAGTTAGTATTTATAGAATGTGTTACCCAAACACAGTAGAAGGCACATTTTTCAAGCATACAGGGAATATCCACCAAGACAGACTATATTTTGTGCCCTATAATAGACCTCCAATTTAAAATTAAAATTAGAGAATTAATTCTCTTACATCATGGACTATAGCTAGATCAATAACAGAAAGACAATGGAAAAATCCCTACATTTATAAATATCAAAAAACATGTCCAAATAAGCAATGGTCCAGAGTTAAAATCTCAAAGAAATTAAAAAGTAAACTGAACTAAATGAAAATCAAGACATGATATATCCAATTATTTGGGATTCACTTAAGTCAGTGCTAGAAGACAATTTATGACATTAAATACTTTCATTTAGGAATGAGAAATGGTTGTGAGTAATAATAAATGAGTAAATGGTTGTGAATTTCTATCTAGAAGTGGAAAATGAAGGGGAAAAAAAAACCAGAAAACCCAAAGCAAACATAAAGAAGACAATAGAGGAGAAGTAAATATAACTGAAACAGAAAATCAGTGAGACAAAAAGCTGAATCTTTAAACATAATAAAATTGATAAGCCTATAGCAATATTGACAAATGTACCAATTAGCTACACATAAACTTGGAATAATAAAGACTAGTTCCTTGAAAACTACAAACTAAGTCAGATGAAATGAAATACATAATCTGCATGGTACGATAATGATTAAAGAAATTCAATCATAATTAAAAACCTCTTAAATAATATATCTCCCGACTGGAGAAATCTACCAAACATTTCAAGATAAATTAGTATCAATTTTCCACAATCTTTTCCAGAAAACAGAAGAAGAGAGACTGTATCTCAATTCATCAATATTACTCTGATACCAAAACCAGCCAAAGATGATAAGGTAGGCACAAAAAGCTTTATTTGTGTCCTATCCACGCACTTAATATATTTACTCAGCAATGTAAGTCAGTTACTGGCCAAACTTGACGAATTTGGGAAGGGCCTGTCTGGTCAGGGTTCTACAACACTTCATAGGATCTCAAGGAGATTTGGGAGGTAACATCATTAATATTACATGTCAAAAAAAAAAAAAAAGCACAGGACTGATTAGGAGAATATTCAATCTCTGTTATTTGAAATCTATCATTATCTTTTTAGTGTGAAAATATGGGAAATTTTCCAGTTTTAAAAAGTCTACCTAATGGGAAAATAAAAAAAGATTCTACCTAATGGAACAACTGGAAGAGTAGGTTTCTCAATCTAGTCACGGAAAATGTAAAAAGTTGCTATATCAAGAGTATGTCTGTGTATAATAAGCAACTCAAAATTATCTTACAAGCTACAACAGTACCTAATATGTTTAATTCTAAATAATCCTTGTAAATTGTTACATGATGCTATTTATTATGATTTTTAAAAGCTTAAAACATTTAAAACCTCTCAAATAACAATGACTTAACTTTGATAGAAGTGTACTTTTCTTTCCAATAGTATCATGGCTAGACTAAGCTGGTAGAACAGCTAGGTGTAACTTGGGGAGTCTTTCCAATTTGTTGCTTTGTAATTCTCTGAAGCATTGCCCTCTTCTACCTAGAAATATCTAGGTTACTAGCTCATTCATATTTTAGAATTTGAGAAAGAAAATGAAACTAAGTCAAGGGAAAATTATTGCATGTATATGTGCATTCATTTGAGTTAAGAGTTAATCCATTCACTTTGAAGATCACTTTGTCTAATTTCCCATTAAATCTAACGTTCACTTCATAACCGTATCTGGCCAAATGGTAAAAAAATTATACTACTACTGTGGGCAGGAATACCTTAAAAGAAATGGAGTAGCCATCATAGTCAATAAAAGAGACTGAAATGCAGTACTTGGATGCAATCTCAAAAACGACAGAATGATCTCTGTTCGTTTCCAAGGCAAACCATTCAATATCACAGTAATCCAAGTCTATGCCCCAACCAGTAATGCCGAAGAGACTTAATTTGAATACTTCTATGAAGACCTACAAGACCTTTTAGAACAAACACCCCAAAAAGATGTCCTTTTCATTACAGGGGACTGGAAGGCAAAAGTAAAAAGTCAAGAAACAACTGGAGTAATAGGCAAATTTGGCCTTGGAGTACAGAATGAAGCAGGGCAAAGGCTAATAGAGCTCTACCAAGAGAATGCACTGGTCATAGCAAACACCTGCTTCCAACAACACAAGAGAAGACTCTACACATGGACATTGCCAGATTTATTGATTATATTCTTTGCAGCCAAAGATGGAGAAGCTCTATATAATCAGCAAAAACAAGACGGGGAGCTGACTGTGGCTCACTCCATGAATTCCTTATTGTCAAATTCAGACTTAAACTGAAGAAAGTGGGGAAAACCACTAGACCATTCAGATACGACCTAAATCAAATCCCTATGACTATACGGTGGGAAGTGAAAAATAGATTTAAGGGACTAGATCTGATAGACAGAGTGTCTGACGAACTATAGACGGAGGTTCATGACATTGTACAGGGGACAGGGATCAAGGCCATCCCCAGCCCAGGTTTGATGCATCATGATACAGGGTGCTCAGGGCTGGTGCACCGGGATGACCTAGAGGGATGGAATCGGGAGGGAGGTGGGAGGGGGGTTCTGGAAGGGGAACACATGTATACCCATGGCAGATTCATGTCAATGTATCGCAAAACCAACGCGATAATGTAAAGAAAAAAAATTAATTAATTAATTAATTAAAAAAAAAGACCATCCCCAAGAAAAAGAAATGCAAAAAAGCAAAATGGCTGTCTGAGGAGGCCTTACAAATAGCTGTGAAAAGAGAAGCAGAAAGCAAAGGAGAAAAGGAAAGATATACCCATTAGAATGCAGAGTTCCAAAGAATAACAAGAAGAGATAAGAAAGCCTTCCTCAACAATCAATGCAAAGAAATAGAGGAAACAACAGAATGGGAAAGACTAGAGATCTCTTCAAGAATATTAGAGAAACCAAGGGAACAATTCATGAAAAGATGGGCTCAATAAAGGACAGAATTGAGACAGAACTAATCGAAACAAAAGATATTAAAAAGAGGTGGCACATACACAGAAGAACTGTACAAAAAAGATCTTCACGACCTAGATAATCATGATGGTATGATCATTCACACTCACTTAGAGCCAGACATCCTGGAATGTGAAGTTAAGTGGGCCTTAGGAAACATCACTTCAAACAAAGCTAGTGGAGATGATGGAATTCCAGTTCAGCTATTTCAATTCCTTAAAGATGATGCTGTGAAAGTGCTGCACTCAATATTTCAGTAAATTTGGAGAACTCAGCAGTGACTGCAGGACTGGAGAAGGTCAGCTTTCATTCTAATACCAAAGAAATGCAATACCAAAAAATGCTCAAACTACCACACAATTATACTTATCTCACACGCTAGTAAAGTAGTGCTCAAAATTCTCCAAACCAGACTTCAGCAATATGTGAACCATGAACTTCCAGATGTTTAAGCTGATTTTAGAAAAGGCAGAGGAACCAGAGATCAAATTGCCAACATTCGCTGGATTGTCAAAAAAGCAAGAGAGTTCCAGAAAAACACCTATTTCTTCTTTATTGACTATGCCAAAGTCTTTGACTGTGTGGATCACAACAAAATGTGGAAAATTCTGAAAGAGATGGGAATACCAGACCATCTGACCTGTCTGTTGAGAAACCTGTATGCAGGTCAGGAAGCAACAGTTAGAACTGGACATGAAACAACAGACTGGTTCCAAATAGGAAAAGGAATATGTCAAGGCTGCATATTGTCACCTTGCTTAACTTATATGCAGAGTACATCATGAGAAACACTGAGCTGGAAGAAGCACAAGCTGGAATCAAGATTGCCGGGAGAAATAGCAATAACCTCTGATATGCAGACGACACCACCTTTATGGCAAAAAGTGAAGAGGAACTAAAGCACCTCATGATGAAAGTGAAAGAGGAGAGTGAAAAAGTTGGCTTAAGGCTCAACATTAGGAAAAGTAAGGTCATGACATCTGGTCCCCTCACTGTATGGGAAATAGATGGGGAAACAGTAGAAACAGTGTCAGACTTTATTGTTTTGGGCTCCAAAATCACTGTAGATGGTGATTAAAGCCATGAAATCAAAACACACTTACTCCTTGGAGGAAAGTAATGATCAACCTGGAGAGAATATTAAAAAGCAGAGACATTACTTTGTCAACAAAAGTTCGTCTATGGTTTTTCCAGTGGCCATGTATGAATGTGAGAGTTGAACTATAAAAAAAGCTGAGCAGTGAAGAATTGATGCTTTTGAACTGTGATGTTGGAGAAGACTCTTGAGAGTCCCTTGGACTACAAGGAGATCCAATCAGTCCATCCTAAAGGAGATCAGTCCTGGGTGTTCATTGTAAGGACTGATGTTGAAGCTGAAACTCCAATACTTTGGCTACCTGATGCAAAGAGCTGACTCATTTGAAAAGACCCTGATGCTGGGAAAGATTGAGGGTAGGAAGAGAAGTCGATGATAGAGGATGAGATGGTTGATGGCATTGCCAACTCAATGGACATGGGTTTCCATAAACTCTGTGAGCTGGTGATAGACAGGGAGGCCTGGCGTGCTGCCATTCATGGGGTCGCAAAGAGTTGGAAAAGACTGAGCGACTGAACTAAACTGAATTTGTCTAATTTCCCATGAAGTCTGACGTTCATCTCATAGCCACATCTAGCCAAATTGGAAAAAAAAAAAACCAATCTCTAATTGGATACTCTATATCCATAAACAAGGAGAGAGTAATTTTTGGCTGATTTATGAAGAAGTGTGATATAAGGGATAAATGTAAGTGCATGAGACCTGTAAAGAATTCCATGACTGAGAAAAATAAAAAACAGAGGTAGAAAGATAATAGACTTAAACTCAACTAAGTTATAAGTTTGTATCATTAAAATACTAACATTGCCAGAGTGGTTAAAAAAACTTGTATAGGATATAGATAGTTAAAGGTAAAAAAATTAACTCTATCTTGATCTGGATGGTGATTGTATAGTTCTATCATGTGTAATAGTTTATTGAGCTCTTACCTTAAAATTAGTAGACATTGGGTACTTTACTCTGTGACGGTTACAGAGAAAATGTTATACATTCACCATGTCTGCATTGCTTAAAACTTGCATATTTCAAAGAAATACTAACATTCAAGGGTTGACTTTAAACCCACTCTGGGAGATGGCTCTGAGTCCTTGAAATAGCCTACCTGATAGAGTTTTCATATGCTTAAAGCTTTGGGTCATGAAGTATTTACAAAGAGCACTTTTTTTTTTTTTGATATGCTTGGGGCTTTGGGCCACACTGTATCAGTTTGACCAAATAAGGTTAGCAAACAGCGTGATTTATGGTGAATGTCAGTCTTTTTTCTGGGGTTTAGGTGGTATGTTTAGAATCTGAGAGCTACAGTCATACAATGATACTTGAATATATGGTGGTGGTGGTTTAGTGACTAAGTCATGTCTGACTCTTGTGACCCCATGGACTGTAGACTGCTAGGCTCCCCCATCCATGGGACTTTCCAGGCAAGAGTACTGGAGTTGACTGTCATTTACTTCTTCAGGGGATCTTCTCGACCCAGGAACCAAACCCGGGTCTCCTGCATTGCAGGTAGATCCTTTACTGACTAAGCCATGAGGGGAGCCCTGAATATATGACCCGCTCCCAATAGAAAACAACCCTGGACAGAAAGGCTTGGTTAACTTTCTTTGATAAGCAACAATTTACATGTGTTGTTCAATAATGTTGGGAGAATTGAGTGTGTTTCTGTGTAACCCCCTTGATACAGCTGGAAGCTTGTTCCTTCTTTCTCTTAGACTTTGACCATGTGCTGTTTTCCTCAGCTGATTTTAGTCTGCATCTTTTTTTTCCCAATAATAACTTGTTATTGTGGGTATAAAGACTTTTTCTGAGTTCTGTACGTCTTTCTAGCATATTAAGGGAGAAGTTGGACTTTTCAGCAGTGAAAAGATGGGGAAAAAAAAGTAGGGAAGGAAAGAGAGAGTTGTAGAAGTTGTAGAATTAAGGAGGAAAGCAATTTACTTATTTATTTACATAAAGCATTGTTAAAGCAAAGTGAAATTATAGCTTTATGGAATCCATTGTTTTGATAGATCTTCAGTTCAGTTCAGTCTCTCAGTCATCAGGTTTCCCTGTCCATCACCAACACCTGGAGCTCACTCAAACTCATGTCCATCATGTTGGTGGTGCCATCCAAACATCTCATCCTCTGTTGTCCCCTTTGTTTCCTGCCTACAATCTTTCCCAGCATCAAGGTCTTTTCAAATGAGTCAGTTCTTCACATCAGGTGGCCAAATTATTAGAGTTTCAGCTTCAAGACCAGTCCTTCCAATGAATATTCAGAACTAATTTCCTTTAAAATGGACTTATTGGATCTCCTTGCAGTCCAAGGGACTCTCAAGACTCTGCTCCAACACCACAGTTCAAATGTATCAATTATTTGGTGCTCAGCTTTCTTTATAGTCCAACTCTCACATCCATACGTGACTACTGGAAAAACCATAGCTTTGACTAGATGACTTTAGTTGGCAGAGTAATGTCTCTGTTTTTAATATGCTGTCTAGTGCGGTAATAACTTTTCTCCCAAGGAGCAAGCATCTTTTAATTCATGGCTGCAATCACCATCTGCAGTGATTTTGGAGCTCAGAAAAATAAAGTCAGCCACTGTTTCCACTGTTTCCCCATCTATTTGCCATGAAGTGATGGGACCAAATGCCATGATCTTAGTTTTCTGAATGTTGAATTTTAAGCCAACTTTACCATTCTCCTTTTTCACTTTCATCAAGAGGCTCTTTAGTTCTTCTTCACTTTATGCCATAAGGGTGATATCATCTACATACCTGAGGTTATTGATATTTCTCCCAGCAATCTTGATTCCAGCTTGTGCTTCATCCAGCCCAGTGTTTCTCATGAAATCCTCTGCATATAAGTTAAATGAGCAGGGTGACAATATGCAGCCTTGATGTACTCCTTTACCTATTTGGAACCTGTCTGTTGTTCTGTGTCCAGTTCTAACTGTTACTTCCTGACCTGCATACAGGTTTCTCAAGAGGCAGGTCTGGTGGTCTGGTATCCCTGTCTCTTTAAGAATTTTCCACGGTTTGTTGTGGTCCACACAGTCAAAGGCTTTGGTATAGTCAATAAAGCAGAAGTAGATGTTATTCTGGAACTCCCTTGCTTTTTCTGTAATCCAATGAGTGTTGATAACTTGATCTCTGGTTCCTCTGCCTTTTCTAAAACCAGCTTGAACATATGGAAGTTCATGGTTAACATACTGTTGAAGCCTGGCTTGGTGAATTTGAGCATTATTTTATTAACATATGAGATGAGTGAAATTATGTGGTGGTTTGAGCATTCTTTGAGATTGGAAAGAAAACTGACATTTCCAGTCCTGTGGCCACTGCTGAATTTCCATATTTGCTGGCATATTGAATGCAGTATGTTCACAGCATCATCTTTTAGGTTTCAAATGGCTCATCTTGAATTTCATCACCTCCATTAGCTTTGTTCATAGTGATGCTTCCAAGACCCACTTGATTTAGCATTCCAGGCTGTCTAGCTCTAGGTGAGTGATCACACCATCGTAATTATCTGGGTCGTGAATATCTTTTTAGTACAGTTCTTCTGTGTATTCTTGCCACCTCTTATTAATATCTTCTCCTTCTGTTAGGTCCATCCCATTTCTGTCCTTTATTGAGCCCATCTTTGCATGAAGTGTTCCCTTGGTATCTCAAATTTTCATGAAGATATCTCTAGTCTTTCCTATTCTGTTGTTTTCCTCTGTTTCTTTGCACTGATTGCTGAGGAAGGCTTTCTTATCTCTTCTTGCTATTCTTTGGAACTCTGCATTCAAATGAGTGTATCATTCCTTTTCCCCTTTGCCTTTTCCCTTTCACAGCTGTTTGTAAGCCTTCCTCAGACAATCACTTTGCCTTTTTACATTTCTTTCCTTTGGTGGTGTTCTTGATTTCTGCCTTCTGTACAATGTCAGGAACCTCAGCCCATAGTTCTTCAGTCACTCTTTCTATCAGATCTAGTCCTTTAAATCTATTTGTCACTTCAGCTGTATAGTTTTAAGCAATTAGATTTAGGTCATAACTGAATGGTCTAGTGGTTTTCCCTTCTTTCCTCAATTTAAGTCTGCATTTGGCAATAAGGAGTTCATGATCTGAGCCACAGTCAGCTCCCAGTCTTGTTTTTGCTGACCCTATGGAAGTTCTCCATCTTTGGCTGCAAGGAATATAATTGATCTGATTTTGATATTAATCGTATGTGATGTCCGTGTGTAGAGTCTTCTCTTCTGTTGTTGGAAGAGGGTGTTTGCTATGACCAGTGCATTCTCTTGGCAGAACTATTAGCCTTTGCCCTGCTTCATTCTGTACTCCAAGGCCAAATTTGCCTGTTACTCCCGGTATCTCTTGACTTCCTACTTTTGCATTCCAGTCCCCCCATAATGAAAAGGACATCTTTTCTTTGGTGTTAGTTCTAGAAGGTGTTGTAGATCTTCGTAGAACTGTTCAACTTCAGTTTCTTCAGCCTAATTGGTTGGGACATAGACTTTGATTACTGTGATATTGAATGAATGGTTTGCATTGGAAACAAACAGAGATCATTATGTTGTTTTTGAGGTTGCATCCAAATACTTCATTTCAGACTCTTTTGTTGACTATGATGGCTACTCCATTTCTTCTAAGGGATTCTTTCCCACAGTACTAGATACAATGGTCATCTGAATAAAATTTACCCATTCCAGTCCATTTTAGTTCGCTGATTTCTAAAATATCAATGTTCACTGTTGCCATCTCCTGTTTGACCACTTCCAATTTGCCTTGATTCATGGACCTAAGATTCCAGTTTCCTATGCAGTATTGCTCTTTATAGCATCGGACTTTGTTTCTATTACCAGTCAAATCCATAACTGGGTGATATTTTTCCTTTGGCTCTGACTATTCATTATTTCTGGAATTGTTTCTCCACTGATCTCCCTAGCATTTGGGCACCTACCGACCTGAGGAGTTCATCTTTCAGAGTCCTATCTTTCTAACTTTTCATACTGTTCATGGGGTTCTCAAGGCAAGAACACTGAAGTGGCTTGCCATTCCCTTCTCCAGTGGACCACACTTTGTCAGAACTCTCCACCATAAAGTTAATGACAAGAGAAACGATGTGAGCCATGTGCTTAAGTGATTTAGAATGGAAGAGATGACTTCCAAAGGACAGGAGATAATAATGGTCATAATTAAAAAAATTGATTTAAAGCTTGTTTGCAAACTAGCCTTTATTTATGGAAAGCCCACTTTGTTTTTCTTACTAAGTTTTGAATAGAAATCTCCTTGGTTAAAAAAAAAACAAAAACAGATAAATATATATATATATATATATATATATATATATACTTTTTTCCTCTTATATTTAGCCCGTTTTTGATGAATGAGAATTTTTTCACTCACTAAGTACTCATTAAAGGTCACCCATATTGTTATCCTGTCATGCTTTATGTGTATTCAGACTTAGTGCACTTGAGCAGTGACTGTAATAATAGATAAGATATGGCCCTGGGCATCAAGATTCACTGTCTATTTGGTTAAATAGACATGCAAATACAGACATAACTCTATAATTGCATATGAATACATGACATGCAAATACATAAGTCTGCAATCAGGAGTTTTAGTCACACACACACACACACACACACACACAGTTTACTTCTCCCCTCATAGCATAATTTACCAGAAAAATAAATCAGGGTACATGTCTATTAGTTCTCGCTGTCTCTTGATAATATTCGGGTAAGGTAAAAGTAGTCCCAGAAATGAAACCTATTCGTTATCAGCTCCTGACCCGCTAACAAGGAAATTATACCAGTTTCCTTCACCTCACATGGCATCTTTCTGTTGTAAACATATGGTGTTTATGACGATAGCAATCTAGATAATAGAAGAGGAGGATAGAATTAAGAAATAGAAGTAATATTCAAATGTCCATATTGGGATAGTATAGAAGGTAATTGAATCACTTTATTCCCACATTCAAGTAGAAGAATAAAAAATATATATATAATTACACAAAGCTATTTCAGTTATGAATATGCATGTTTATATAGTTTTCAGAAGTCAGAGTAAACCAGAAACATTATTTTCAAAACTAAAAATATTCAACATTATCCCATTGCATTACTACATTCCAGGATTGTACGAGGTAAAAGGGACATAAAATTAAACAAAATAGATACGGTCTTCCTTTACGCACACATGAGGAGGCAGAAAACTTTATATATATATATATATAATACATGATGTGTTACTGAATTAAAAGTGTCCTGACCTCCACAGACTGGGAATAATTACAACTCTTACTAAAATATGTAGCAGTAAAATAAAACAATTATCAAAACTAACATAAATAGGACACAAGTCCCCAGGAAATTCTTCAAAAGGCTAAACACTAAAAATGGGGCTCAGTTTATGATTATATTCAATTTTTTCATCTCATCCATATGCTTTATATACATTTTAAATGATGAAGGTCAGTAAGCCTTCCCCTGAGAGCTCTGGATAAGCTCTGTTTGTACATACCATCAGAGAGGCAACGCTGTCACACAGATGGCCCCCTGGTCTGGCCAGCTTGACGAAAGTGCCTTTGTGTTCCTAATTAACTAGTGAACAACTGTGCCAATTGCTTTGATACATTCTAAACCTTCTGTTCTCAGACTTTTGATGAGCTGTTTATTCAGGAGCAATACCTGCCTGCTTTATTGGCCCCAGCACACCACTTTTAAAGGGCAGAGCTTCAGTGAGATTGACAAGGATTCCTCAGTTCCAAGGAAGAAGATCATCAGGAAGCATTAACCATATTCAGGTAGTCTGCTTTAGATCTCATTGATGAAAGGATAAAGCCTACGACTACAGACTGCAAACATTTTCTGGCAGTAACTCAATAGATCTAGAGCTCACAGTTCAGTAATGAGCTGCCACACCAACTCCTTCTTTGATTCTGGGAGTTCCCAAATCTCTAGCAGTGTTTAAAGAAGCAAGGTTTCTAGGATCTTTACTCAACACTTGAAAGATTAGTA
>ML661908.1:1700977-1841899 GCA_007570785.1 Antilocapra americana | reverse complement strand
TATTGGACTGTGAGAGTTGGAAAAAAAAATTGCAACAGGGAAACATGCTTAAATAGTATAAATACCTGTATAAATCTTTCTAATAGCTTTTCTAAAAGCTGGACTGGGTATGTTTTATCACATTTTCCTGGGCAACTAGAGGGTTTTACACCAGCAGTAGAGCTGGACTGGCTTTGGTACTTGTAACTTTATTTAGGAAATTTACAGAGATCACCAGGGGCATGGAAGTGGGGCACACTTGTTAGTTTCAAACATCTCCTGTGAAGAAAGTGAAAGAAAATATTTAGGTGAAAATTAGGATACATTTGAAGGTGTGGGATTTAAGAATGAGAAAGAGAGATGGGCTCTGATGGTGTTTAATTTCTCTGTAAGGCAAAAGCTAAGGTTAATTGCTGAGAATAAGGGAGGCAGGGAATGAATAAGAAGGTTGGTGAATTCTTAACGTAGCTCATGAAGGTTAAAAAAGTTGACATAGTGGACATTGCAGAGCAATTTCTGAAGACCTTGTAATAATTCCATACTATATATTATCAGAACTATAGTAGCACAGGAAACTATACTCAATGTTTTGTGATAATCTATAAGGGAAAAATTCAAAAAATATAAGAATGTGTATTTGTAACTGAATCACTCTGCTGTACACGTGAAACTGCACATTTAAATCAACTATACTTCAATTTAAACAAAAACGGTGAAAAATATAATAAACTCTTAGAAGAAAAATAGTTGTTGTTTGCTAATTCAGTATTGATCAAGGCTTTTGGTTATTTACATAATCGTTCAGAGATAACACCTTAGGCAAAGATTATAAAAAATTCAGGGTTTCCCTGGTGGTACAGTGGATAAGAACTCACCTGCCAATGCAGGGGACATGGGTTCAATCCCTGATCTGGAAAGTTGCCGCACGCTGCTGAGCAGCTGAGCCCATGCCCAGCTACTGAGGCCATGCTCTAGATCCCACAGGCTGCAACTCCTGGAGCTCACACAGCTAGAACGTGTGCTCCACAGCAAGAGACACCACCGCAGTAAGAAGGCCGGGCTCCTGATGAGAGGAGTAGCCCTGCTCATCGCAGCTAGAGAAAGCCCGTGCTGAGCAATGCAGACCCGGGGCAGCCAAGAATAAATAAATCATTAAAAAGTAAAATGCAGTTTTCCTTTCTCTGTTGTTTTTGGCTCTTCTTCTTTGTATCTCACCTTTCAAAATGTTTTCTTTATTTTTTCACTAAATGTTCACTTTCTTTTTTTTTTGCTGTTTTCCCCAAGCAAGCAGATGCTTTTTACCCCTTGTAGATTCTATTCTTATTATATTTAAAATTGACATATTTGCCATTTAAAACATCAAATGATACTCACAGTCCTGTTTGGGAAATCAATTATCTTCTAGCCTTACCATCCCTAGCCTTAGTCCCTTGAAAATCAAATACTTCACCTGTTTGGACCGTTGCTTCTGGTATTAACCTATTGCAAGTTGAGATATTAACTTCATACTTGTAATGTGGCAGGTCAGGATTTAACTCTCTTCAGCCTGGCACTCACAAGTTCATCCCCACACCCTATCCCCCTGACATAATTCTATGGCATTATTGGTTACATTATCTTTTTAATTAATTCATTTTTTATTGAAAGATAATTGCTTTACACAATTTTGCTGTTTTCTGTCAAACCTCAACATTATTCAGCCTTAGGTATACATATGCCCCCTCCCTTTTGAACTTCCCTCCCATCTCCCTCCCCATTCCACCCCTCTAGGTGATACAGAGCCCCTATTTTATTTAGAATTTATAATATGTTGGCTATGTAACTATTTTTCAGATCATAAAAAGCCTTTTTTTCCTTGTCCAACTTTTTTTTTATCATCAGTGCATTAATAATTCCCTGCCTAACTTACATGGCTGTTTTCCACCTCCCCTTGCACTAACTCAGCACCAAATTTCTGGTAGAAGCATACATTTACTCTCAATTTGGTAAATCATCTAGGACTTTGTGTGTGAGTGTGTGAAAGTCACTCAGTTGTGTCTGACTCTTTGTAACCCCCATGGACTGTAGCCCATCAGGCTCCTCTGTCCATGGGATTTTCCAGGCAAGAAAACTGGAGTGAATTGCCATTTCCTTCTCCAGAGACTATTCCCAACCCAGGGATCAAACCCAGGTCTCCCGCATTGCAGGCAGACTTTTTACCGTTTGAGCCACCGGGGAAGCCCCATCTAGGAATTTACTAGTTCCATTTGCACAATTTGATTCTCCTCATTCTTTCCATCCTTCTCTCACGATATATTTTATGCTTTCTATCTCTGACCACTCTCATATGGGATTTCTTTCATAGTCAGCTCAGGGATTCTGTCTCTTTCCTGTTAGCTATTTTATTTTTCTTAAACATATATTTTTAAATGTAGATCTTTTTAAAAATCTTTCTTGAATTTGTTATATTCCTTCTGTTTTGTGGGTTTCCTTTTTGGCTGTGAGTCATATGTGATTTTAGCTCCCTGTCCAGAGATTGGACTCACACTCCCTGCAACGGAAAGTGAAGAGTTAACTGCTGGACCAATAGGGAAGTCCCTAACTATTCTATTTTGGATGTTATCACTTACACCTTCTTTTGGAATGTAAACTATAGTTGTATTGAGGCAAAAATTGCACTGGACAAATGTAAACAGGCAAGAAAGACTTAATTCATGGCTATTATAATAGGAGAGTGAGACCAGAACTCTGAGTTCAGTTCTGCTGACACCAAAGGATGCAAGTTTTTAGGAGATGGGATGCAGGAATCATACGTCATCTGCACTTGCTGTTGTCTTTATCCAAAATAAAGCAATTTTTCATACTTTTAATATATGAGGTAGTTTGACAACTTGGAGGATGGTGCCTGCCAAAGTTAGGCTTTAACTCTGCCAGGAAAACAGGAGATAAGACCATGATCTTCCTTGGTGACAGCATTACAAAGTCCCAGAGAAAGATATGCCTGGATTGTAAAACTGCCCAGGTCTTTTAGAAAGATTTACATCTCCAAGGAGCAGAGAAATAATTTATAATTCTAAGCCTTCTAAAGTAAATTCTCGAAGAAAAGGAAGCCAGGGACCTGGAGTTAGGAAGAAGCTTGTCTAAGTTTTAGTGCTGCCAAGGGGAATGTTAAGGTCTTCTAGGTCAGCTGCCTTAGGAAGGTACTTGGCTGGTCTTTTGAAATATTTTCAAAACTTTTTTGAAATATTATGTTTCTTACACTTGAGTAGCTGTTCATTTTGATAAAGAATTTTAGATTGACAGTCATCTTTCCTCATATTTTAAAGTGCATTATTCCAGTACCTTCTAGCTGTAATGCAGGAACTAAAAAATTGGATGCTATTCTTATTTTGGATTCTTAATATAATCACACAATTTTTTACTCTCTGTAAGATCATCGTCTTTTTTTCCTCCTATAATTCTGAAATTTTATTAAAATACATTTTTGAATGGAGTCTCATTTATTATGCTAAGTGCCCAGTGTAGTTTATTTCAGTGAAAAATTATATCCTTTAATAAAATGTTCCTATATTATTTCTTAGAAGAGTTCCTCTCTGTTATTTTCTTTTTCTCCTGGTTACTCCTGTATTAATTGAATGTTGAAGCATTTAAATGTTTTTTTCTCTCTACATTTGCATGTCACTTTTGCTTCAGGTTTTCTTTCTGAAGTCTGTCCCCAAGTTCAGTTTCCATTCTCCTCTACCTTTGTGGTAGTGGTGGTGGTGATAGAAACGGTTATTGCTTTTTAGGTTTTTGTTCTTCTTTTTATAATTTCCAGGAGCTCTTTCTTAATTCTGTATTTTCTTTTCCGATAGTGCCTTTTTTTGGGTAGTATTTACAGCTCCCTGATGATTATAGTTCTTTTCAAGTTCCCTATCATTCCCTATGTAGTCCCTGTTTCCTGCAAATTGCTCTTCTTTCCTGGCATCTATTTTGTTGGATACTTGTTCCTTTTTCTTTCGCTTTGTCTCTTTCATAGCAGTGGATTTCCTCAAATGTCTATTAATTATTATTTACCATTTATATTTATGTTGTGAGGCACAGAAATGGTGATTGTAAGCTCTTTATATATGGACAAGGTGCATTTCTACCAGGCCTCCCTCAACAGTGATAACACAAAGACTTATCAGAACTGTAGGAACTTCCTCTAAATGCAGAGATCTATAGGCCTTTTCTCTCAGCCTCTATAATATTCTTGGTTGGGGTAATGGCTATATAAATACAGAGACCTCTACCTCAACCTGCTGTGTTGAGTACTTAGCTTCACCTCTACTTTCAACCTTGCCCCAAATTCCATATGCAGAATCTCTTCAGTTAACTCTCTCCAGATGGGTAGCCTCCTATTTTCTCTCATCTCTGGTAGGGCAGTTGCTTAGGTGAAATGGCTCCAGGCTTTTGGAGAGCTGCTGAAGTCTTCTAAAGACTTGTATTCACAGCTAGCTGTCTCCAAACTCCCCAACCTTCCCCAGAACAACTTTTAGATGAATCTCCTCTGTAATCCTGGAAATATCATTTCATATATATTTATTTTTTTCTGTCAAGTCAGATATCAGCTTGCAATCTTCCAAATTTGATTGATATCTGTTTGTTTTACTTTTATCTCCTATTTACTTTGTGTTGGTAGATATATGCATCTTTTTAAAAAATTCTTAACAGTTTTTTGTACATAAACACATGTATCTAATCTGTGGTCTTTCAATTCAAAGTGATAGCCATTTTATAACACATTCAGAAAGCATTTTCCATTTGTATTTTCAGGTTCTAGTAGGTTTTGATGTGAGATATCTGCCATACAGCCTTTACTTAGATTATATTGTTTTGTTTGGTGGCTATTTGACTCAGATCAGAACGATGAAATGGTAGAATTTTTTTTTTAATTTAATGGAGAAATTAGAACATTCTGTAGTATATGCATGTGGTGCTCTTGGTGGAGGATAGGATTTGAAATAAAAAAATTAATGAAAAAGAATATGAGAGACTGGGGCTAGAAATTAAGCATATGTGATATTTCTAATTACCTGAGTGAGAGAGAACTTGAAAAAATTTCTTTTTTTACAGTAATAAATGTCAATGTGGTAACTAATCACAAAAGAAAACTTTGCAGGTTTCCAAAAGTTTCATGTTATAGATAATTATATCTATGCTTCTATCTCTCTAGTTAAGGTATATAATTAAGTATAAATATATATACATTTGTGTGTTAGTCGCTCAGTCACGTCCAACTCTTTGTGATCTCGTGGACTGTAACCCACCAGGCTCCTCTGTCCATGGTATTCTCCAGACAAGAATAATGGAATGGGTTGCCATGACCTTCTCCAGGAGATCTTCCCAACCCAGGGATTGAACCCAGGTCTCCTGCATTTCAGGCAAATTCTTTGCCACCTGAGCCACTGGGGAAGCCCATATTTATATAAAATATAAAAAGGCATTGCATATACAATACAAAATTCTGCAATTATATCTCACATAAATATTAAACAACTGTAACATGAAGGACCAATATTATTGAACTTCAATTAAAATATTAAAAGAAACAGAATAATTTTTTTTAATAGACATGAAGCACTTAGCAAGAATATATTTATTTTATGTTCTTAAAAGTAAAAATAATGAAAGATAATGCACTAGCAGAAAGAATCTGTAAGTTTGAATGTGTTTGCTTTTCAAATGGGATTTTGCACCTTAGAAAATAGTTTTCTATAGTGAAGAATGCACTATTGTGTTGCAATAAGCCATGTTTCATAAGATATTTACCAAATTTTACATAATAAGGATGCAAACATCTTTTAACTAAAATTTTACATGAAATTAAACATGTCTATATACGTGAAAATTCTTCACAAATTATTGAGAATACATATGACTGAAATATTGGATTCATTGGGTTTCATGATTTGTGATTAGTACTTACTTCTATCAGTATTTTCTTATTTGCATTTTTTTAAACAGATATTTGGGAAATAATTTCAGTGTGTTTTATTTTCGCATATACATATAGCATTGCAGTAAAACTAGTAATTATCTGCCATGTTCTGTAACAGGTTAATATTATATTTGAATCTTTGTTTCCTAACTCCCTTATCAGCATATCATTCCACGTTTTGTTCAAATGAAAATTTGGGGTGCCATTTGCTTTTCTTATTATGCTTAATGGCATCATATTATCTCTAATTGAAAATTATAGTGAATTAACCAAACTTGGGCTACATATGAAAGGAGAAATTGAAGCTAGAGAACTAAATTAACTGGAGAAAAAAAATCATCAGTTTTTATAAATTAAGTTTATTTTAAATAAAAATAATAGCTATATTGTATTGGTAGGAGAAACTTAAATTGTGTTTGTCATGGTTGAAATAGGTGTAATTCTAGTGAATGGGAAAAAAAATGTAAGCCCATCATGAGTAAAAAAGTTACCACTTGAAAATCAATAATGACTCTCTGCAGATCTATTAGCATATGATTAGCTGGACTACAAGTCATATTAAGATGAGAACTATGTTCAGTATTCTGTGGTAAATAATAATGGCAAATATATTTAAACATAATGCTTATATATGTATAACTGAATCACTTTGTAGTACAGCAAAAATTAATGCAACACTGAAAATCAACTACAATAAAAAACTGATAAAAAAGACAAGCAGGCTGATTGAACAGTTATTGAAACATGAGAAGTGCCATCAATCTGATCCATTTATGCTCACATCACTTTTAGATACTTCCTATGAGTCCACTGTTTTCAATGTAGAAATTCAACATGAAGACAAAATTTGGTTTCTAGACATGAACTATCAGGAAGCAAATTTTAAAATTCCTTCCTGTCTACTCTGGTGATCATTCTGTCTTGTGTACAAAATCACATACAGCATTCTGGTTTTTACTCTTGACTCTGGCAGAAGAGTTGAGGAGATCACTCATCAGGCACTGCCCGCCTGGACTACGTGACATCATTCTCTCCACAGCTGGGGGGGAGCATCTCGCTTGTCACAGGCTATTGGAAATCATCAGCTTTCATCAGTGGATCCTGACAATGCAGAAGAATGATTCACCTGAAGGAAGCAGAGGGCATAGCATTTCAAAAGTGATCTCTAAAGACTGATTATTTCTTGTCCTTGACACCCTGCCAAGGGCTAGATACATCGAACATTTGGGATGTAATGGAGCCTACAAATCACTGGTTGCCTAGAGTCTCCCTGGGCCTACCAGAGGATGGCATGCTTGACTTCAGTTCAGTTTTTATTACATGCTGTAAACTTTTGACGGCTCTGATATGCCTTGTCATTGATTTGTCAAGATTGGACTCTGACAGGGTGTCTGACCTGATCGAAATCAAGAATGCTCTACTGGATCTTGTAGAAATAATGGGAAAACTTCTGTCATAGGACCCTGGGCAATGGAATACATTTCATTATGATGCTGCTGGAACAACAGAGAGTGTTATTCTAAGAGCATTTTAGTTAAAGTGAAGGGATTTTCCTTGGACTTCAAAATGTATAATTTAATCATTTATTATAAAAATTCAAAAGACAGAAAGGCACACATTATACATTTTGCTAAGGGCTAATTTTGGTGGTAGAAATTTGTGCATCCAATACCTATTGCTAAGTGATATTTTGTTGTTTTACTGCAGCTGATGTAAATGATTTTTTTTGTACACAAGAGAAATCACAAAAGACTTGTTATCAACAGAGAGATAAGCTCTGCTTTTGTTATTTCAGTATTCAAAGGTCTCACTCGATAATATTTGAAAATCTTTTATGACTGACTCATGAAATGCAGTTTCGAACAAGACAATCTCACAAGACTGTCGATGATAACAGTGGTTTACCCTGTGGAGAAAGGATTGTGGATCAAACTGTTTTTTCTTCTTCAAAGATATTTTCTACTCAGAAAAACTAGTAAATAGGAAGATAAGGGTTTTATTTTAGCCACCCTAAATCCTAATCAAAATAGCAGAGTGTTGGTGGAAAGGAGTAGCCCCAAAGCATACAGTAGGTTGATTTTATAATTTTTTCGATAGGAGAGTACCCACTTGTAGATTAAATGATGCAGTCCAACACTACCTAGAAAAGTTGATATTTAGAAGAAGTTAAGTAAACAATCACCTTCAGCCCATGGGTTTAGGAATATTACAAAGAAAATAAACAAAATCTTTCATGCAAAAAGTCTTTTAAAGATAGGAAGAAAAAACTGTGGGGCATAAAATGTCATTTTCTTCAAAACTTATTCCTTTCTTCACGTTTCTCTGTCCTACATGTGAAATATTATCAATAAATTAGAAAACAGAGCCCAACAGTAGCTAAAGTGGCAAAAACAGATTTTATTCAGGAACTATGTGACCAGGGAATAGAGACCTCAGTATCAAATTCAATACATTAACGAGTGGGGATTTATAGTTAGGGAGTGGAAATGTTTGCTTTATGGATGGAGGATTATTAAAGAAGCATTAAGGGCAGGTGAAGGTATTCAAATATCACCTGAGGGATGGTGGAAGATGAGGAATTTGAGCAGATGTCAAAAGTATGGGATTCTTTCTAGACTAATTTAACATAGCTCAGTCAATAAAAAAACCTTCCCGCAATGCAGGAGACCAGGGTTTGATTCCTGGGTTAGGAAAATCCCCTGGAGAAGGAAATGGCAACCCACTCCAGTATTCTTGCCTGGAGAATCCCGCGGACAGAGGAGCCTGGCAGGCTACAGTCCATGAGGTTGCAAGAATAGGACACAGCTTAGTGACTAAACCACCACCACCATTCCTGCTAACACTGCGCTATGCAGGGGACATGGCCAAGGTCTAGTCCAGGAGAGGGCATAAGGTAGCCTGATGTTTGGTCAAGAAGAGTCTTCATCAATGGTAAAAGACGTTTCCACTTCGACACTAAGTCCCTGGTGCACATCAACTGCAACCCTTTTCTTTTCTATTTTTCATGTTATAAAGTATTATTCTGAAATTAATTTATACTCACCAGAGCTTTCTGATACCTATGATTATCTTTTATGAAGGTCTAGTATCATTTTGGAAAAAACTATATTTTATCTAAAGTATACACTTAATATTTGAAGCAGTTAAGAATTGATTACAAGTTTTTGGAGAAGTGGATGAGTGGAGACAAAGTGACTCCAAAGTGGCTCTGGAGTCAAAATTTCCAATCTTGATTCTATTATTCGCTAAATTATTCTATTATTTGTTAGCTATATAAACTTGGACATATTATTTAGGTACCATCTATTCCTCAGTTCCTTAATATTTAATATGAAGATCATATATCTATCTTATAAGAATGCTGAGGATGGCATAAAATATGTAAAGATTTTAGTGGACTAGTGCCTCACCACATAAGAGTTTAATTAATGTTGGCAATATTCAAAACAAAGATAAAGATGTTTGTTTAAATAATTTTACTTAACTTGCTAAAAAAAAAAAAGAAAGAAAGGACAAACAAGCTTTTTAGAATTGAATAAAACTCTTTAAAATTCTGGACTCTGAATCCTGTCATTGCAGAATGCCCCCTCTGTCAACTGTGGTTTTAAATCTGTTATTTATACTTGTGCAGAGTCTCAATGTGATAAATTATTCAGAAATATACATTGTATGTACTTACTTTAGATTTAGAGGAGATAAGGTAATAGAGTATCTGAATTTAAATGAAAAATATCAGTCTTGGTCCAGAAATAATGATTATAAATATTCACGGAAACAAAGGAAGCAAGATATATACGGATGTAAAATATCTGCTAAGTTAACTAGCAATCTACTAGCCTTTGCTAAACACAAATATAAGCGTGTATCTTTTAGAGACTTTTGATTCTAATTTGAATTTGCCCATGAAATTGAATTTTTGTTTCCCTTGGGAAGCAGTTTGCTGCACAGTTCTTAATATTTAATACTGGGAGAGGTTCATCCACCACATTCAAAACATTCACCTGTATTCAGCTTTGCTTTCCTTGTTTCCAAATTTTATTTGGTCCATATTTTTTAGCATAATCTACTGCCATACCCTACAATTCATTTTTCTGAATTGGCAATGAGGAAACATAATACTATAGTGTTCCATAATTAGAGATAGACAGTCATGTTAATTTAAAACACACTTATTATAGTCAGTGACCCATGCTGTTACACTTTTAAAATATGATCAACTGATGTTAAAGAACCTGCTGTATTTCTGATTTATGTTTACCTGAAGTTCTTATTCAATCTTCGTTATTTGTTGTTCAAATCCAAAGTTACATGATCAACATTCAGAGGTTTTTTGGCATTCTTTAACACAGAACCACATGCTCAACACTGCTAATATAAATCTTAATTTTTGGCATAAACAAATAATTTGAATTAAAAAAAATATTACTCTCACCTACTCTATGTGTGGGAGTTTACCAGGTGGCACTAGTGGTAAAGAACCTACCAGCCAATGCAGGAGACATAAGAGATACAGGTTCAAGCCCTGGGTTGGGAAGATTCCCTGGAGTAGGGCATGGCAACTCACTCAGTATTTTTGCCTGGAGAATCCCATGGACAGAGGAGCCTGGCAGGCTACAGTTCACAGGGTCACAAAGGGTCAGACATGGCTGAAGCAATTTATCATGCACTCTGTGTAAGGCTTAGTATTCTATTATCATCACTTAATGTTGCTCCACATGGTAGAAAATGACTACAGTTTTTATAGAGAAAACCAAACTTGGCCAACCTCAACAAGAGAAGGTACAGAAGATTCCAACACAACGACCAATGGGGCTTCCAGGTGTCTGTCTTTCAGATTTCTAAGGGAACAAATGCCACCCAGTTGTAGAGGAAATGGAAATGAGATGGTTTGTCCAGCTTAGAATTGGAGCAGCTTTTAAAATTGTTTAATGACTATCTTTTTCCAGTGTAACATGAACCATCAGTGAGCAATTTATGACAAATTGACATTAAAAACCAATCTTCATTATGTTAACTTGGCTTTATCTATTGTTTGCTAAAAGAATATCCTCAAAGTTTGGTGGAGACATAGGTGGAAAAGAAAAAAAAAGAAATAGAACTCATTCAAAATACTTGTTAGTATTGGAAAAAGTTCTTAATTTTATTTTCTAATTTTACTGCAAATTAGGAACCAAAATGAAGTGACTTAGTCACAGCCACACACAACACTTTCTAAATCAATTTCTCATTACACTGCAAATTTATACAAAGTGTGCATTCTTATTTCATTTGATCTTGTGGTTTAATGTCTTCCTACCAGATTGGGATGACAGAGAAGTCTTTATCTTCAGTTCTGATATTGTCTATAGGTATAAGCCTATTGATCAATACTCCTCTAAGTGTTAGTCAATTGTGCCTGACTCTTTGCGACCCCAGGGACTGTAGCCCACAAGGCTCCTCTGTTTATGGAATTCTCCAGACAAGAATACTTGGGTGGTTTGTCATTTCCTTCTGCAGTGGTTCTTGCCCATCTACAGATCTGACCCAAGTGTCCTCATTGTAGGTAGATTTTTTTACCATCTGAGCCACTACTACTTTAGATAGTAATATATTCATTTCTTCACAAAAAATGTTTTTTTTTAATCAAGTAGCTCATGATTTATTTTATTTATATATATTTTTTTTAATTTTCTTTACTTTATTGTATTGGTTTTGCCATACAATGACATGAAACCGCCATGGGTTTACATATGCTCCGCCTCCAGAACCCCCCTCCCTCCTCCCTCCCGATTCCCTCCCCCTGGGACATCTCGGTGCACCAGCCCCGAGCATCAATCCTGGGCTGGTGATTGATTTCACATATGATAATTAACATGTTTCAATGCCATTCTCCCATATCAAATGCTCCACAAAATTTGTACTTTGTCTTTCACTTTTCTAATTTTTCACATTCCTTGCCAGCTGTGCTCTTCTACGTAATCTTGCTATCTTTAGTGAAATCAACATTTACTCCCATCTTTTGGGAGTCACCCTTTAATTCCTCTCCCTCTTCACTTTAGCTTCTATTGAATGAATTGATTAGCAGCATGATCATCCTTTTATCTCCCTTGGTATACTATATGTTCTTTAGGGAAACAGCTTAATCTTGTTCATCTTTGAATTTCTAATATACGGCAAAATTTCTTTCACAATAAGTAGATCGCTTATAAGTATGAAGCCATAAATATTTATTTGTTTTTAATGCAGTAGCACTTATATCCTGCTTTCCAAACTACAAATTCATACTGTGAAGTAATCAAATCTTGCTTTAGATCATACCCTCGTCAGGTCTCTTCTGATATCTTTTGGTTCCCCTCTTGAAACAGGAGGAGGGCCCAATCTTTAAAAGGATGACATGGCCATAGGACATGACAAAGACTTGGTTAGAATCGTCTAGGTCCAAATGGTGGAGTACTCAGCTTCCAGCAGACCCTGAGCCTCCTTATATGCTCATTGTTATACATTAACATTCTAAATGATATACCCACCAATGCCGTGACAGTCCTGAGTCTAACCATTAAAGGCCAAAAATGACTGGAGGTCATATTCCTGGAAATAGCCATCCCTTCCCCCAAAATAATTGGAATAATCCTTCCACTAATTAGCCTATGATATTACCCAGTCCCTAAAACCTAACCACACCATCTTTCAAAGCTCTCACCTTCTGAGATGATATGCATTCTGTCTGTGAAGTGTGTTTTCTCTCTCAATAAATCCACTTCTTACCTATTGTTTTGTTTCCCAATTCTTTTCAGTGAAGCAAGAACCTCAAATTCACCAGCAATACCCTGGGCTAAGCAACAGTTTAACTGGTTCTCTTCACATCGACTTCTTAATTGGTTGTGCCCACGTTCACATTATCCTGGTGCTGATATCTGCATTTTGGGGTATTTATTATCCAGGCGTCCTTTAAATAATTTACAACTCAGGTTTTCCCTCAGTTCTACACACTCATTACTTTCATAGTTGCTGGTCCTCAGATCAAGTCTGAAGGAAAAATACTACTCCTTGTATTTATTTAACCAAGCAGTCATCAACATGAGAGTTAGGTGTCATGAAGTCCTGGCCTTTAGGAAATCCATATGATCACCTTTTTCAAAAACCATCTCCTACTCTAGAGCAAAGGATGATGAAGAACTTACCTCCACACACTCAGATCCTAAATTATATGTCCAAATATTCTCCTTCTCCAACATTCTTGCTACTGTCACCCTGTCCAGTTCATTGGAATAATGTCTGTTCAAGGCAAACAACCCTCCAGCCATTCTAAGTGACTTTATAGGTGTCGATGATTTTGTGAGTCCTCTGGTCTTCCTAGCTCAGAAAGAGGAATAAGATCCCAACTGAAGTACATCCTCTAGCTGAATCCTTCCTATTCTATAGGAGACAGTGAACTACAGGTAAGCGTGTTCTGATAACATCACTCGCAGGGCAAGCCATGCTCTGCTGATCCTCCTGGATGATCACCAGGAAGGGCTGAAGCCATATTGTATTCACCTCTCAATAACTGTCCAGAAATGCCAGAACTCCTGGCTCATGGACTGCTCCAATCATTCTTTCTCCAATCAACCCCTAACACTTACATTTCTTTTTTACTTTAATGTTTCCAGAGAGGTATTTTTGGACATATTCATCAGCTCTCCTTTCAAATCATGAAGCCACTATCTTTATCCACAAAGATGATGTCATGCAGATGATGTGCTGGTGTGCTGTGACTCTGTTCCTCATCTTGAACAGGAACAGAAACAAATAGCAACACTAGTGGCTTAGTCTCGCTTTGACTAGACACCCCAACTCTTCAAGTTAAGACTTTTCTTTACATGCTGCACTCCTGTGTCTGACAAGTCTAGATGGTAGCCTAAGCAGTGACTGACAGGCATACAATGGCATGTTTCTGATCACCTATGTATCATGATTCCTGATGACTCTCATTAAAAATAATCTCTAATCCAGAAGAGAATTTCACATTTCCTTCTTCTGGATCTTGAATATGATTAACTAAAACATGGCGATTTTGTTTGCATTGAACTATTATTCTAATACCTGACAATGTGAAACAGGGATCAAATAGAGTGGGGAGGCTGGATGATCCACAGGCTGAGACCCCTTGATGAGGGGTCACTTCTCTGAAGGTGAAATAAACAAAAAGCAAAACTGTCCAGGACACAAACATAAAAAGACACCCAACAGAAATACCATGCTTTGACATTTCTCATTATTGACCTAGCAGAGCTGAAATATCTTTTTCAATTTCCAGGAGCAGAAGTTGCTGCAGCCAGAAGCTATGCTGGAGGCTGTGTATAGGCCAGAGAGAGTGAGAAACTTGAGGATGCAGCCTGGGGGAAAGAGGTGATGGCTTCTGTGTTTTGTGGGTTTTGCTTCCAGGTTCCCCATCAGGTCCCCAGGGTGAAGATGCTGGAAATCTACATGTGTGACTCTCAAGACGAGGGCTGCAAGCCTCCTCCTTCCTCGCTGTAGCAGCCGTCACAACTGATACTGGCCCAGCCAGGCAGCACTGGGCCACTTCAAAGCCCAGCATCACAGAGGCCTAAGACATGGAGGTAGGGACGACTCACCACGTCCTGGAGCCTCACACCCGACTCTCACCTTCCTTTCTTCCCCCAAATTGATTAGCAGCCAGGTTCTTAAAATTAAGGAGGAGTTAGGAGTGTGTCTTTGGGAATAGCAAGGATGAAATTTGTACATGTCTGCTCCTTTCTTGATCCCATTTTGATCTGAACCAGGATTATTTGAAATAGTAAACATAGAGTCAATGTCTACAAGGAAACTAGAAGATGGAAAAGGAGAAGAATAAGGAAAAATGAAAAATAACAGTGTTCCAAAGGTAACTGGCTGTGAATTTTAATGTTTTGTTTTTAAGAAGCTGAAAATCTTCCTTCTGAAAGACTTTGTACGGTTTAGTTTCTGTCTTCCAGCATGGAGGCTGGTATTTTCCCTGGGGAAAAACAGCTCCTTTGATGCCCAAAACTGCATCAATAATATCATCTTATGCAGAAGTAAGACATTTTATCTAAGCACATGGCACATTGAGTCGAAGATAGAAGATGCTATATAAACAATTTATTAAATGAAATTGAACTGTAAATTTTTAGTTTGTTTTGAGTCTCCTTTAAGATTTTATTTGTGTTGACTGTACAAAGTAGCAATTGAAAAATGCAAAATATTATCTACCTCACAAAGTTGTTGCTAGGATAAAGAAAATAATATTTAGAGTGACTTAGTTCATCCATAAGCATACAGTAAGAGCTCAGTAAAAGCTTTTATTACTGTTGTTGAACTGTTACCAGTGGTAGGGGTGGTGACTGGTAATTTAGTCTCTAAGTTGTATCCAACTCTTGAGACCCTGTGGACTGTAGCCCACCAGGCTCCTCTGTCCATGGGATTCTCCAGGCAAGAATACTGGAGTAGGTTGGCATTTCCTTCTCCAGGGGATCTTCTCGACCCAGGGTCTCCTGCATTTCAGGCAGATTCTTTACTGACTGAGCTACAAGGGAAGCTTTTATTACTGTTGTTGAACTGTTATCAGTAATAAACACAGATAGCGTGTATGTGTATATGTGTGTATTTAGATTTCTGTATGTGTACACTTGTAAGGTACATGCATTTTTATATACTATAATATTATGTTTTACATGTATCTCTAAATTCCTTTAAAATGATTTCTTACTTTATTTTTGAAATCTAAATTCATATATATTTTTAAAACCATGTACATTATTACCATTCAATGTGCTTTTAGGGAATTTTGTAAGAGATATTCTAATCTTTATAGCTTTCAATATTTTTAACCTATTTTTAAAGTGTGGGATTATCCCCTTGAGTGTATAAGAAAAAGCTCAGTTACCAAAATTAAAAGAATATGTGTCATTTCTACCTAGAGCATTGGCACAGGTGAATTTTACAGGAATAGGGAAGATTAACTAGGAACTCAGTGTGATGTAAAGGCATCTGAGAAGCAGTAGGAGATGATACTTGACCTTTTGAGGCTTCTCAGGGGATTGAAGTTAAAGCAACTCCGGGTGGTCTTCAGAATCACTTGACATTTCCCATAAGTGATGGGCCAAACAAGAAAAAGCCAGAGAAAGTCAGAGTTACAATAAAGTTCCATTTCACCAATTTATTGAACATATTTATTTAAAGTATTTCTTTGACTCTACAGTTAGTGTGTCTAAAATGCCTCTCTAAACTCATCATAGCAACCAGCGTGGTGCTTGTATGTATCGAAGTCCATCCTCAGGCCTTGTCCTTTGTTGTATTCTGCCGAGCTCTCAGTCAGTTCCTGGGTTTTGCAAATTGAAGCTGTGTTAATTACTTAACTTCATGTTGCCAACCTCAATATTTTTCCTAAAATCAAGACCCATATGTTTAACACTTGCTTTATATCTGTATATGAATGCCTATCAGTATCCAAGACTTGGATTCTCAATTTTTTAATAAGAACATCTCCTATTTGATGAACTATGTAGTCCACATCTCGGATACAAAGAAGAATACACAATAGGGTCTCTTCCCTGAGGAGCCTGTGGCCTAAACCACAGGCCCACAAACTTTTTTTTCCCCCCTGAAAAGGACCAAATAAATCCAATTCACAGTAGAAGCTAGAAAGACTTTCCCAATACACAGTGGTAGTTAGCTGCCTCTCTCTCCATTTGTAGTGTACACATACTCCTGTTTCATCACTTACCATACTTCATCATATTTGTTTCTTTAACCACTTTAACCACAGGTCAGCAATTATAGACTGCCAAAGAAATCCAGCACCTACTGGGTCCTGAAGGATAAATACATTACAAATTATTAGGAAACATCTATTTTATTTACTTTCCACAAAGCTCTTTTTCTAAATTTAGATTTACCATGTCTGATTAAAGATATTACTACCCTCTTAGATTAGAAGACTAGAAATGTTGGCTTCTCTTACACTGCAGCCTATTCGAATAGGCTAGTTGTGGGAGCATATAGGCAGAGGCTTGTCTAGGCTTTGTAATTTATATGATATAGGGGTTTTATTTAACAAAAAAGTTCCAAATTATTCATATAAAATGTGGTAGAAGCCTTGAAGGAGGCTACAGAAGTGAGGGTCTTAGACACATAAACTTTGCAGCAAACTGTGTCCACATGCTGCATTCTGCTTCCAACTTCTCTGTCTCTCTAATTCAGACCTTCATTAAGCTGCTCCCGGATGCCTATTTTGGTTTCTTCTGTTGAGCTTCCCTGGTGACTTAGATGGTAAAAAAATCTGCCTGCTATTTGGGAGACCCAGGTTCCATCCCTGGCTCAGGAAGATCCCCTGGAGAAGGGCATGGCAACCCACTCCAAGATTCTTACGTGGAGAATCCCATGGACAGAAGAGCCTGATGGACTACAGTCCCCAGGGTCACAAAGAGTCAGACAGGACTGAGTGACTATCGCCATAACACCATTGGCCTTCTAGGGCTGTTATGACGAATGACCACAACTCGGGTGGCTTAAAACAGAGTTTATTCCCTCTTAGTTCAGGAGCACAGAGCTAGAAATCAAAGTGTCACCAGGGCTAGAACCTTCTAGAAGCCGTGGGGAGGGAGGGGGCCATCCCATGCGTCTCCCTCTCTGGCCTAGCTTCTGGTGGTTGCAGGCAGCCCTCCGAACTGTTTGACTTGCAGACACAGTACCCCCATCTCCCTCCATTTTCACATTGCCTTTTTTTCTGTGTCTCTCTGCATCTTCTCTTCTGAATAAGGATACTTGCTGGTCATATTTTTTAGGACCTATCCTAATTCTGAGAGATTTCATTTTGAAATCTTTAGCTAACAACATCTATATAAGGTCACATTCTGAGGTTCTGCGTGGACATGTTTTTTAAGACACTTTGCAACATATGACATTTTTCCACTCATAGTCCACCTTGGCATGCACTCATTATTGTGGTGCCAAAATATCATTATTCATTGTTCTGATGGTGCTACTTTGTTTCTCAATAGTATTTATGATTTATCAAAGCTCCTGAAATGGAGTATAAACACCTACTCTTGGTATTAAATAACACCCCCTTATTTCAGAATCCTTCTGGATGTTTTCTTGTATAATTCTAAACTCTAGCTAAACGGGTTTAGCTTGTCTTAAAATAAACCCTATGCTTCCCTGCTGTTGTGCCTTTGGTCATTCTTCCCTTTAAGCTAGAACATGATTTCCGTCAAATATTAACTGATAACAACAACAAAAAATCATTCATTCTTTAAGATCTCAAATACATAAATAATTTAATTAACTATCTTCTACTGGAAAATTCAGCTATCTTCAAATGCCTATGTTAGTTTTCCCTTCTTTAAATAACAACGGAAAAACAACAATTTGTTGCTTTTGTGTAGATCTTTATAGCTTACAAGGTGCACACAGATAATCTTATTGATTATAAATACTATTAAAGTTATTTTAAATTTTTTTATTTATTTTTGATTATTATTTTGGCTGTGCTGGGACTTTGCCCTTTTCTCTATTTGTGGCAAGTGGGTGCTACTCTCTAGCTGCAGTGACCAGATTTTCCAGTGCAGGGCGTTCTCTTGTTTCAGAGCACGGACTCCAGGACACGGGCTTAGTTGCTCTGCAGCATGTGGGGTCTTTCAGGACCAGGAATTAGATCAGTGTTTCCTGCAATACAAGGGAGATTCTTAACCACTGGACCCCCAGAGAAGCCCCTAAAGTCATTTTTATACATTTGATTTTCCTTAGATTCAGAGTTAGGCAGCCACAATGCTGTGTCTTTGTCATTTTATAACCCCTTACGTGAATAGTACATGATCTTAGTAGCAATGTAGTACCAACCATACAGAAATTGTTGTTCAATAAGGATCTGCTTAACTGGTGACATAGAACTTTAAGATTATGAGCATAACTGTTAGTAGAGACCTACTTGCTTGAGGATTCTGCCTTGAATGATAATCCAAGGTCATTTTAAAAGTCTCAGGATGTAGTAAGAGTAATTATGAGCGTTTTATGTTCATCTTTATTAGTGTTAATACATCCTGAGATCTTCAAAATTGACTTTGAAATAAAGACAATCAAATAATTAACAGGTAATAACAAATTTCACACTGTATTGCTAAAACTAAATATAATTTGTTAAATGGGATTATGCTTGATCCTCAAAGAGTTGTTTCTGGGGTTTTAATCTTTCCAGTAACCAAAATACAATGACGCTTCGCTTTTAAGGGAATGGAAATTACTGCTAAATTGTAGTCGATGTTCCAATTAAATTAACTCCCTTCCTTATAGGATGCAAGCACTGAAGAGAAACAAATAATGTATACAAATGCCCTACTTGAATATTTATCTCTCTAATCTACTTAGGGAAGTAGGTCCCTTGGTAAGAAAAGGAATTTTGCCTGAGAGTGGTCAATTGAATCTATCAGTTGAAGTTGTGGATCGAGTTAAGTGATGTTCATACTTTCTCTCTGAGATACAAAAATAAGGGTAGATAAGACACCCTCTCCATTTCACTGAACAGCAGCTCAAATAGTTTCTCCCAATGTTTTGTTGCTTTTCTCCCTTGCCAGCTACCATTTACAAAGGAATAATGCCAGGCTGGGGGCTCAGGATTCTGCTCCAAGTGAAATATCCTCATGTCAGACAGAATGATGAAAACAGTGTAGATTTTATTTAAATATTTTCTGTCTATTGAAATTAAAAAAAAGGGGGGGCAAGTAAAACCCTTTTGACAGGTTTATGTCTCTTAATATTGTGGAATGTTCCTTTCATTATAATTAAAAGATTCAAGGCATAACTTCAGCTAGAAAATAGAGGCACTCTAAGTTTGTCCTAAGAAGCAAACATGGTTAGCACAAATATAAATTAATATTTGAGCATATTACATGAATGTTGAAAATTTAAACTCCCATTCTTCACTCCTCAATGGGGGGAGAAAAAATACATGGAGATAACAAAAACATTTCAGACATAATACCACTTGTTATCATTTTCTGTAAGTACGTTTGTAATGTAACCTAGAGTAAAGAGGAGGCAAATGCACTCCAAGACCAAGTTTATTTTATATAAAATAGGTCAAATTTGACAAAAAATGGTGAAGAAACCTCTGATACAGAGCAGATATAATCTTCAAAAAAAAAAAAAAACATGGTATTGCTTTGCTATAGCCAATGTGCTTGATTGATTTCAGATATCTAAAGACAGAACCAACGATGGCCCAGAAAGGAGATTTGCTCCATTCATCTATACCTTTTTCCTTGTTGAAGGTCATGATTTCTTTTCTTTTTCCCCAAATTGTTAAGCCTTTGCCACATTATTCTGAACACTTCTATGAATAATTATAAGTTAAATCATACAAAATTAGCTGAGCAGAATCTATTTCTATTGGATCTCCTCTAATATCTGAGCTTTCATCAGAGGGAAGTGTGGTTTTCTTTGGAGAATAAATGAGAAGGTAGAGAAGGGACAGAGATACCCAACAACTGCTCCCCCTCCACCCTTGGCTGGCCATCTGAGAGGTGTTTGCTGTTTTTTCATGATGAACCTCAGAAACCAACTAGCCTGGAGAAGTAGGTTGATCCCTCTGGTAAATTTCCTGTTGTTGCTCAGTTGTGTCCAACTCTTTGAGGCCCCATGGACTGCAGCATGCAAGGCTTCCATGTCCTTCACCATCTCCTGGAGCTTGCTCAAACTCATGTCCATTGAGTCAGTGATGCCATCCAATCATCTCATCCTCTGTCATCCCCTTCTCCTCCTGCGCTCAATCTTTGCCAGCACCCAGGTCTTTTCCAATGAGTTAGCTCTTCACATCAGGTGGCCAAAGTATTGGAGCTTCAGCTTCATCCTCTGCCCTTCCAATGAATATTCAGGGTTGATTTCCTTTAGAATTGACTGGTTTGATGTCCTTGCAGTCCAAGGGACTCTAAAGAGTCTTCTCCAACACCACAGTTTGAAAACATCAATTCTATACCTTAGCAATACTGGAGATACACCACGAGGGACAGAAAAGCACAGATACATCATACAGATTGTCTTTTCTGATCTCATCCAGAGCCTTTGAAACTCCATGCAGTATCCCATGAACCCTAACAATATATGAGATCCGAGAACCTATAGATGAGCTGGGGCATAGCTCTTTCCCTTCCCCTAACCCCACTTTGTGATTCACAGCCACTAAACTGAGTTTAATAGTTGAGCCATGAAACAAAACCAGCCCTCGGAATATCCGCCCTGAATGAGGAAGATGTGATGCAAGCAGAAATGACACAGCCCTAGAGTTGCTGAGAAGTGGAAAGACCTGGTGTTTCATGGGTCAACTGTATTTAGTGCTGTATTCAACTGTATTCAAGTATGCAAGGCCCATATACCAGGTGGCCTCAAGAGCTATCAGCAAAGCTAGGCACAGAGCATGCTTGGAATTGACTAAGTACTGAAAAAAAGGAATGGTCCCATTTCTGCATGAGAAAGAAGAAGCAGCTCCATATCTAAAACAGAGAGTTAGGATACAGATGTCCAGCCTAAGATCCTGGACTATTGACTAGATCTCAGGTCCTGGGTATGTCATGAGGTAGACCATGCAGTCTGCTATTGATGGCATTTTATTCGAGAAAATTTTAGTATGCTTTGAAGTGAGTATATCTAATTGTTTGAAACAAGCAGATTTTCTTTTATTCTCTCAGTTCTTGTTAAAAGCCTCTTTGTCAGTTTCATTCTGTTTTATGATGGGGTTTAGATCAGGTTGCCCCAGAATGTGTCACTTTGACATGTGGATTATTTTGAGCTAAAAACAAAGTCAAACAAACTCTAGACTATCTTTTAAGTTCTTTCTAAACTTCCAAAAAAATTTAGATGGAGGCTTGTACCAGGAAGAGAGCTGATGCCAAATTTTTACATCAGGTTTATCTGCATAGCAGGGCATACATTTGTTTAGCAAACATTTGCTCTTCCCATCTTTCTGTAATTTGTCTTCTCTTCTTTGAAGTCCCAGACTTCTAGACCCTTCTCCTAAGCTCAGGATATCATATAAGCCTCAGCCTCCTGGCTGTCAGGAAGGCTCATATTTGGGGGTTCCTGTACCAGGTGACTCTGTGGTAAGAAACCTGCCTGCCAGTGTAGGAGATGCAGATTTGATACCTGGCTCATGAAGATGCTCTGGAGAAGGAAATGGCAAGTGAAAGTTACTCAGTCATGTCTGACTCTTTGAGACCCCATGGGCTATACAGTCCATGGAATTCTCCAGGCCAGACAAGAAACAGACACAGAAGGACTTGGAGTGTGTGCTGCTACTGGGGCAGCATCAATCTTTCCAATGAGCACTCAGGATTGATTTCCCTTAGGATTGACTGGTTGTATCTCTTTACGGTCCAAGGAACTCTCAAGCACCAAAATTTGAAATTGGAATTCTCCAGGCCAGAATACTAGAGTGGGAGACTTTATCTTCTCCAGGGGATCTTCTTCTGCATTGCAGGCAGACTCTTTACCAATAGAGCCACAAGGGAAGCCCTGCTATCAGGAAGGAAATGGCAACCCACTGCCATAGTTTGTGTGGGAAATCCCATGGACAGAGGAGCCTGCTGTGCTGCAGGCCGTGAGGTCATGAAGAGGTGGACATGTCTGAGAGATTGAGCACTCACACATGTATGTATGAATTAAATTTGTTTTCTCCTGTTAACCTTGGTTATTTCAATTTAACTATCAAATCAGCCAAAGAACTTAGAAGGAAAGAAAAGTTTTCCTCCTCTACATTTTAGAGAAGGTATTAATATGACAGTTCTTAGTCTGTGATTCCTCCAAGACGCTCCACAGTGTTAGCAAGCCCGGGCAGTGTCCTGGACTTACTCAACATCTGTACATGGAACATTTAGACTAGAATACTACTTATACTTCCCATTTCACATCATCTTTTATGAGATCAAGAATAGATGAGCTTTAAATGACCCTCATGAAAGACGTTACAAAAGAAGAAAAATAGAAGAAGAAGAAGAAGAAGCAGGGACTTCCCTGGTGTCCCAGTGGCTAAGACTCCTTGCTCCCAAGTGCAAGGGACACGAGGTTGATCCCTGGTCGTTGGACTCAACTAGATCCCATACACCATAACTAAAGATCTCACATGCCACAAACATCAAGGATCATGTTGTCACAACTAAGACTCAGCACAGCCAAACTAATTAAAAAGAAGAAGAAGAAGAAGAAGAAGAAGAAGCAGAGTTGTATTTGTATTCTCCTGTTCTACTCTATTTTATACCAATGAGAGGGTTATATATCATTATTCTACTATGGTTTTGGAAAGAAAAAGAAACCTTCCTCAGATGATTCCAACCTGAAAACTCCCCACTAGAAATTCACCAGTGTTAGACACTCACAGTCCTTCTGCTGCTCTGGTGTTTTCCATTTCTCACTCTGATGGCTGCATTAAAATGAAGGATTATCACTATTTAGTATTTCATAATTGCCATGCCATATGTGTCTATTTAATTGAATTAAGTAATGTCTGTTGTTTATATCAACAGTAAAAACTTTCAGATAAACACCAAACCACAGTTTTGATAAAACCCATTACTAACTTCTACTTAGCAGTAAAATGTATGTGTCATTTCATGATATAGTGATTAAAATACTGATTTGCTAATGGCATTCTATGACTAATTTTAATAAAACTTTTGTTAGATTCTACTTATTGATACAATTCTCATTTCTCAGAAGCTTTATGAATCCAGGAAGACATAATAGAAAACATTGAATGATCCTCTTGAAACCTATTATTGAGTTATACTTTTAGAATCCTTTTGTATCATCACAAACTGTATTTATTTCTTATTCACAACTGACTCAACTGTAATGACAGGTTCAGAAAATTATGATAATGAAGATAAATAGGATTTCTATATGCCCCAGCAAGTTTCTTGATGCTAGAGATTTAATTTTCCTTTTCTATACAAGTTCTTCATTATCCATAGACAAGACCTGGAAAAGACTGAATAAACTTATTTTAGGAGACATTTGAGTCTGTTATATTTTTCTAGGTTGATTGCTACATATACTTGTTTTAAAAGCTATCTGTTTATTTTACACTACATTTAGTTGGGGAACCATTTTTAAAATTGAAATGTCCCAACCCAGAAATCCTCTCTGCAAAGGCAGTGGAGAAAGAAAACACTTTTATATTGAAGAAACATTACTAAAAAACAAGACTCAACTGAATAAATGTAAATAGCTAATTAGTTTCATTCGACAGTTTAAAACTGGGGCAGTATCTTATCCGATCACTTCCCTAGTGGTGCAGTGGGTAAAGAATCTGCCTGCCAATGTGGAGACATAAGAGACACGGGTTCAGTCCCTGAGTCTGGAAGATCCCCTGGAGAAGGAAATGGCAATCCACTCTGGTATTCTTGTCTGGAGAATCTCGTTGACCAGACAGAATCGCGGGCTACAGTCCATGGGGTCACAGAAGTGATGGCCGTGACAGTGACTGAACACTCAACCATGCACCTCATCTAACAACTAGAAAGGAGTTCCAAGGAGCTGTACAAAGCGAGGGGCTTTTAGAGGCAAAAGGAGGGTGAAGCCAGCAAGCTTAAATAGTGGATAGTTGCAGGCAAGATCCCTTTCCCTTAGGGGAACACAAGCCTCTTATCCAGGAGATTACCTCACTAGTCTTCATCAGGAAATTCCAAGTTGATTGGTTTAAAATTCTACTTGTGGGAAAGACTGAAACTGCAATTAGGTTTGCTATTAAATTCTGATGGGGATTAACACAGGGGATTCCATTCGGAGGTTGTTTGTTATTAACAGCATTAAATCAGAATGTGATGTGCATTATTCGTCTTCTAAGAGACTGTAAAGATGGAAAGAATGCTCATTCCCTTATGTAGCCAGTAGATGCAATTTATTACATGCATGTTTTTAGATAAACAATAGAGAAAAAGAAAAGAAAGTCTTAGTCACTCAGTTGTGTCCTGTTATTTGTGACCCCATGGACTGTAGCCCACTAGGCTCCTCTGTCCATGGGATTCTCCAGGCAAAAATACTAGAGCAGTTGGCCATTCCCTCCTCCAGGGGATCTCCCTGACCCAAGCATCGAACCCAAGCCCTCTACATTACAGGCGGGTTCTTTACAGTCTGAGTCACCAAGATAAGCAATAACTAGTCCGTAAGTAAGAGGACTTGACAACACCATTTGTCACACATGTGCATCCTAACTCTATATGGTAATTGGAGCTACCATCTATGTTAGCTAACCGGCTACTGGAGAAAAAACTAACCTCACATCTTTGTAACAGCAGATAGTTTTCCAACTCAGAACAAGGTTCCCATGGATGTTAAACTCCTATCTTTTCACAGAAACTGGAAAATAGCGATGCAGTCTCTCTTAATGTTTGGGCTTCCATGGTGGCTCAGTGGTAAAAGAATCCACCTGCAGAGTAGGAGATGCAGGTTCGGACCCTGGGTCAGAAAGATCCCCTGGAGGAGGACATAGCAACCCACTCCAACATCCTTGTCTGGAGAACCCCATGGACGGAAGAGCCTGGCAAGCTACAGTTCATGGGGTCACAAGAGTCAGACAGAACTGAAGGGATAGAGCAGGCAGGCAGGCTCTCTTAATGTTTACAAAGAGATGGTTCCTGGGTCTTTGAGAAAATCATTTCTAGATCATAAAAGGTGACAAAAAGCCAATGAGAAATATTTACAATGACAAGTTTTCTAATGTAAATACTTTAAGAAAATTGGGGAAGGGAGAAGTAGTTTCTCCCCTTATTTGCACAGAGGAGAATTAAGACATATACATATATATATATATATATATATATATATATATATATATATATATACTTTTTTTTTTAAGTAGACAAATTTATTTTTGGCTAAGCTGAGTGTGGGTTTCTCTAATGGTGTTGCTGGGCTTCTCGTGACAATAGCTTGTCTTGTTGCAGCACATTGCCTGTAGGGTGCGCAGGCTTAAGTTGCCCTGTGGCATGTGGAATCTTCCAGGATCAAGAAACAAACTCATGTCCCCTGCATTGGCAGTCATATTCTTAACCACTGGTCCATCAGGTTAGTCCTATTTTTAATTTTTATTTGTCGTTAATCATTCCTGTAGCATCTCATAATACTCATGGGTTAATTATACCAGTGTTCCCTTCAAAACTCACTAATTTTCCTGAAGAATTAGGTTCACCTGAAAGAAATAGAGAGATATTTCTTCAACAGAGATAGATTTATTCAGGATCAGCAGAGAATTGCAATTCAAAGTGCAAGCATGATGAACTACGTGCAAGGCCCTGCACAGAAAGGGAAGGAGAACTCTTTGATAGAGGGGGAAATGAAATTGAGAGGCTATCATCCAATAGCCTTTCACTGGCCCAGTCCTTGTCTGAAAATAAGAGGACTCTTCCTTCTTCTTTTTGGACGCTGCTGTGTTTGTTTCCCAAGTGGCACTAGAGCTAAAGACCCCACCTGCCAATGCAGGAGACATAAGAGAAGGGGTTAGATCCCTGGGTCTGGAAGATCCCCTGGAGGAGGGCATGGCCAGCCACTCCAGTATTCTTATCTGGAGAATCCCAAGGACAGAGGAGCCTGGAGGGCTACAGTCCTTCAGGCTGCAAAGAGTCAGATACAACTGAAGCGACGTAGCATGCATGCATGTAGTCTCAGGACTTGAGAATACCCCCTTCTGGTATCCTGACCTTATATAATTGACAGTTTTGTTTATTAATATTTTGCAACTACCATTGAGGGTGTCGCTGTAAGCATAAAGACAAAATGAATAAGAAAAAAAGCCTGAAAGGCAAACAGAGTGACTATTTTCTTAAATGAGGCAGCCATGGAACACTAAGGGAAAAATTACTCCACGGTATATTACAAGTTTTCCATTTTTTAGTTCCACCATTGATTTTGTCATTGTATAAATCACTCTAAAGCTATAAATGACAGGCCTAACCACATGACTTTGGATATGTGGCTCTTAGGTCTGTTCCATGAATAGATTTTGACCTACAGGCAAATGCGTGTGCTAGCCTTTCTCTGGTATCCATAAAGAAATTGATAGGGCCATTCCTAATATTTCAATAAATGCATTTTTCTTTTTTCTTTTCAATTTTCTTGGAAGGCACAAAACACATTTTTTTTTTGCTCTAAGGACACTAGATGTTAGACTTCCACAGTGGTACAGGCTCAAATAGGGGCTTCTCTGGTGGCTCAAATGGTAAAGAATCTGCCTGATTGAGAGGATCCCCTGGAGAAGAGTACAGCTTCCCACTCCAGTATTCTCACCTGGGAAATCCCATGGACACAGGAGCCTGGCAGACCACAGTCCATAAGCTCACAAAGTGTCGGACACATTGCTGAGTGACTCACACACAGACCCAAATCACAGTGCGTGGTTTTCACGTTTGTGACATTTTACTCTGTTATTATACATGCATGTTTTTACATGATATTGGGGAATGATGGCTCCTTTACAACCAGGATTCAACAGAGGCAAAGAGGGAAAATTCAAAAGGTCAAGGAAGCATTGGGCCACTTTTCTTACCAGAGAAAAACAGACAGTGGATCCTTTTACCAAGGCCAGAGCTGACAGTTCCTTTTGTAAAACACAGTGCAAAAGAAGCATACCCTAGAGGTGCAGATCTAGATAGGAGACAGGGAATGACAAGAACCAACTATTTAAATGCTCCCTGAGGGGAAAATATAAATGCAAAAGTACAGGAATTGGGGTTTAAAGAGCATTTTATAACTCTTGTTTTAAAAAAGTAAAAGTGAAAAAAAATATGTCCATTTCAAACTGGTTCCTGACAACACTTACATAATAAAATGCTTACTGAGGACCTGTGAATGCCTTCCCATGGTATTTCTGTTCCCCTTAAAAACAAAGTCAAGTTATCTTGACACCTAAGTAAATTGTTCCTTAAAGAGGGTACAAGAAGGCTAACTGTGGTTTCATATACCTCAAAGTTTATTTGATGAATATTGGAAAGTACTTTAAAAATTAAGCAGTTTTGCTAGCTTAGTAAAGAAAATCACAACAGATGTCACATGGCTAATTGGGTTTTCCATGCTTTCAAGAAAAAAAAAATGTGTAAATAGGGATAGCCTAAGGTCACCTTTCTTCAAATTAGAGATTAAATTATGTATTAAAATACTTGAACATCTGTGTTCCAAAATATATACATTCTAGTTTTCTTAAAACACGTATATATACATACACATATACATATATATGTATCAGTTCAGTTCAGTTCCTCAGTCATGTTCACTCTGTGACCAGAGGGATTGCAGCACACCAGGCCTCCCTGTCCATCACCAACTCCCGGAGATTACTCAAGCTCATGTCCATTGAGTCAAAGATGCCATCCAACTCATCCTCTGTTGTCCCCTTCTCCTCCTGCCTTCAATCTTTCCCAACATCAGTGTCTTTCCAAATGAGTCAGCTCTTCACATCAGGTGGCCAAAGTATTGGAGTTTCAGCTTCAGCATCAGTCCTTCCAATGAATATTCAGGACTGATTTCCCTCAGGATGGACTGGTTGGATCTCCTAGCAGTCCGCGGGACTCTCAAGAGTCTTCTGCAACACCACAGTTCAAAAGCATCAATTCTTCAATGCTCAGCTTTCTTCACCGTCCAACTCTCACATCCATACATGACTACTGGAAAAACCATAGCTTTGTCTAGATGAACCTTTGTTGGCAAAGCAATGTCTCTGTTTTTCAATATGCTGTCTAGGTTGGTCATAACTTTCCTTCCAAGGAGTAAGTGTCTTTTAGTTTCATGGCTGTAATTGCCATTCACAGTGATTTAGGAGCCCAACAAATAAAGTCTGCACTGTTTCCACTGTTTCCCCATCTATTTGCCATGAAGTGGTGGGACCAGATGCCATGATCTTAGTTTTCTGAATGTTGAGCTTTAAGCCATTTTTTTTCACTCTCCTCTTTCACTTTCAGCAAGAAACTCTTTAGTTCTTCACTTTCTGCCATAAGGGTGGTGTCATCTGCATATCTGAGGTTATTGATATTTCTCCCAGAAATCTTAATTCCAGCTTGTGCTTCCTCTAGCCCAGCATTTCTCATAATGTACTCTGCATATAAGTTAAATAAGCAGGGTGACACTATACAGCCTTGACATTCTCCTTTTCCTATTTGGAACCAGTCTGTTGTTCCATGTCTAGTTCTAACTGTTGCTTTCTGACCTGCATCCAGGTTTCTCAAGAGACAGGTCAGATGGTCTGGTGTTCCCATCTCTTAAAGAATTTTCCACAGTTTATTGTGATCCACAGAGTCAAAGGTTTTGGCATAGTCATTCCCTTTTCCAGGGGATCTTCCCACCCAGGAACTGAACCTGTGTCTCCTGCATTGCACGCAAATTCTTTACTGACTGAGCCACCAGAGAAGTCACTGAATCCTTCTGGCTCACAGCTAAACCCTCTTTCTGCAGCACAGAGCACTGTATTGGCTAAACGACTTTGTAGATGAATACATGCATATATAAATCCAAAAGTCAAAATTTTGACTCAAGACCACACATCTTTAATTAACTAGGCTTACCATGTGACAATTTCTAGGACAAAATCATTTAGCTTACGTGGAAATGAGAAGCATAAATCTAATTCCAGAATGAGTTCCATTGCTCCTGGGAGATTAAGGCATTCAGAAACACAATTTTGGTTTAAAAATATCATTATGTTAATGATCTCCAATGTAAATAGTTCCTTAACTTGGGGTGAGACAAAGATCACATTAAGTTAGTTGATGCATTGTTGTTAATAGAAGAAGTTCAAAGGGGTTCACATTTAGCATGGTGACAAACACTCTTCTAGCAGTTTTAATCTCCTATTCAGAATAAGTTTAGACAACCCAAATGGGACAAATTCTTTGGAATTATCTTCATTTTTGTATAGTACAAAACATGCCTACTGTCGTAGCGATCCCCACTTGCCAATGTCTAGTGAGATATATTTTTATCTGAACACAGAAAGATTACACGTAACTAATCATATCAGGTCGTAAGTGTGGCTTATGCCTTTTTATAAGACTAGCCTGTGGACAGGCATTTGCTCTAAGCTGCATCACAGCTTAGCCTTTATAGCTGTGCACTATTGCACTGTGCACAGCGGTCGTGTATTTGAAGACCAAAATAGAAACTAAAACAAATTAAGGCATAGATGTCAATTTTTATATGCAATATCAATAAAAGCCAAATATAAAATTCATATAAAGTTCATGGAATTTAATTTACACTCTTTCTGACAGCACAGATAAAATTATATAGAACAAAAGTGCTAGCAGTTTCAGTTTGGAGGGAAAGTAAAAGATCTAGACCATCAGTAGTATTCACCTAAATGTTTTAAAATGCTGAAACGTTTATAATAATTTGTATTTTTTATTGCATATTGGTTATAACACTTACAGGCTAAATATGTGACAGAAAAGAGTCATTTAATTTGTTTTTAGTATACAGCAACAACATGGTGAGATAGCCTGTATGATGTGTGCGTGTGTGTTTGTATGTGTGTGTTGTGTGTGCACGCTCAGTTGTTTCAGACTCTTTAAGACCCTCTGGCCTGTAGCCCACCAGGCTCCTCGGTCCGTGGGATTTCCCAGGCAAGAAAACTGGAACTCGTTGCCATTTCCGCCTCCATATGATGCGCATGGCGGTTATAAAGTATTGTCTCACAACTCAACATTCAAGCTTTGGTATCCCTGCTCGAAGTGATAAGCTCTGTTTCCTCTTTTACAGTAAGCATGATTTTAAGCTGTGTCGGTAGAGGGCGCTGGAGAAAGGCAGAAAGGGGCTTCTTTAAGTGATGCTTTTTTTTTTTGCTCCTGCCACAGTGCGTGCCAGGGAGCAGATGTGGGGGAACATGGAGAGTCACTCAGCCCCGTCTGTGCACCCAGAACACACAGCTTTTGGTGACCACGCACTCCAGCGCAGAGGTTTCCTTCCGTGCTTGCATCATATCCGTAAACGAGCTTTGGCTCTGACGGTACACCTGATTTCTCTCTTCTCTAGACCTGAACCCTGTCCTGCCCTGAGGGGTGGAGTGGTGGGAAACCGGTGAAGGGAAGTCTGTCCTTACTTAGCTACGTTTGCTCTAGGCAAAGGCACATAAACCCTTCAGAGTACCCCTTAGAGTTCTCTTTCTTTTTATAGTTATGATTCTATCATAGCTTAATAATTTCTTTATATTAAACTCCTCCTACTTAAGTTACTATGTGCCTCTGTCTCCTGCTTGGACCCAGACCAATATAACGTGTGTTGGGGGGGTGTCTCAAAGAATCGAGACCCCATGGTCTGTAGCCCACCAGGCTCCTCTGTCCGTGGGATTTCCCAGGCAAGAATACTGGAGCGTGTTGCCATTTCCTTCTCTAGGACATCTTCCTGATCCAGGGATTGAACCCATGTCTCTTGTGTCTCCTGCATTGGCAGGTGAATTCTTTACCACACTGCACCACTTGGGAAGACACTGTAATGAAGCACATTTTAAAAAAATGTAACTATTTTTCCCTTATTTTGTAAATGATTACAATAGCTGGTATGCACGTTTATTTTTTAGTCGTATTTGCTCAGGAATTCAGTTTAGAATAATAAACTTTTTCTACCCTAGGGAATAACCATCATACACATTACAGTCCTATGCTTTATTTCAGTGCATCAGAGAGAAAAGTTATGACTTTATATATAAATAGGTATGTCATATTTTTCCACTGTGAGAATACTGTTTTGAGAAGCCAGTATAAAAACTATCCCTTTGCCTGAAACAGGAGGTGACCTGAAAGTCAGAGCTTTTGTAAAATGTACACATTAAGAACACTGAAATTCAGCTTCTAAATTTATGGCCTTCAGTTATTATTTTTGTCAAAGATGACAAAGAAAGCAAACAGAAGTATTTTTTTTCAATGTTATGAAAAAAGGGAACTATTTAATAAAATTTATTAACATAGCTGATTTACAATGTAGTTTTAGTAATTAGAGTGATATGATTTCCTGTTAGCTGTTGTATAGCAAGTGTTCTGTAACTAGTCTGGGACTTAATACTGGTAGAAAGAGTTTAAATTGGATAAAAGTAGGAGACTAAAAACTAACACTGACATAAAATCAGCTCTTGGAAATTGCATAAGAATCAAGTGAAGGAAATCTAAGCAAAGAGACAAAGCATTTCATCTGAAGATTACAACAGTGGATCAAGGCAGGCAGGCCTGTCAATGGACAGACAGGCAGGTCATCACACTGATGTCCAGAAAGACCATCAGGAATGGATGTTTGGTGTTAAGTAACTTTAAGGTAAGGCAGCTAAGGACTAAAACAATGATTCTAGACAGAATTACAGAAACACCATGGAAACTGAGGAGGATAAGCATAATTCTTGCTTCAGGGCTAAAATTTTCAAGACAGATTAGACTATAGAATCTACAAGAACATGGTGGGACTAAAATCTTAGATATATAGAGGAAATGTGCAAGAAGTCCAAACCAGGACTGTGGCACAAGGTTAAACAAAGGAGGGAGATACAGCTTCTTGACCCAGAATATAAAATGGCTTCATCTCAAAACCAAATCTAGGAAGAAGAATGTGGCCAAAGGAAAACAGTGAAACTTTCAAGAAATCATCTCAGGGTTGAAATGCTGATTTACTGACTGGAGCATTTAAATTCTACCTGACGAGAACCTTTCTTGATCCTGGGTCTGGATTAAGCTTTTCTAGTTAAAGTTCTAAGGGATGGCAGTGAATGGGGTAAAGGAATAAATCTGGTCATAAATCTTCATCACAGAAATAAAGAATTTCTAATTTGAAGCCCTCTAAGAATTAAGAATTCACCTATGTTTATTTTCTTCACATGTGGGCTGAGTTTTAAAATATCAGTTAGTATAAAAATGTTGAATAGTAGAAGACAATGAGATTAAAAGTAACACAGAAAAAAGAACTAATAATAAACATTTGACTTTCATAAAGTTGATTAACCTCTAAACATTTTAAGGTAGCATTGTATATTAAAAGTATACTTTGTCAGGACAATGAGGTATAGTGGAAATAAAAATAAGACGTAGATCTTGGTTTTGCATATTGTCTTTCCCCTCATAATTGCATGAACTTGTGCAAATTACTTCATTCATCTTTGCAATAATTTTTCTGCTAAAGATCTAACTTGTAAAAGGAAGGGTTGGTTGTTCCCAGTTACCACAAAAGCTAGTGGTAAAACTCCTACAATCATTCTATTCTATAATTTTTGTGGGTTAGGACATCCCATAGAGCTTGGATAGATAATTCTACTCTTCTGTGTGGCATAATAGAAGTCATTTGATAATATTTAATTGTTAAAACTATCTGGACTGGAAGGCAGAAATCTCTTACTCATATATATGGTGATTTGGTGGATATATCGGAAAGGCTGAGTTCAGCAGGAATTGTGAACAAAATACCTAATGGTGGGCTCTTCAGTATGGCCACCTCACGGAATCTAGAATTCTTGCACGGTGGGTTCAGGTACCATGAGAAATTCTTCTAGGGACGAAGGTGAAAGTTGCATGAAGTTTTACAACCGAGTTTCACTTCTTTCCTGCTTAGTTGGTTGAAGCAGATCCAACCAAATGCATATTCAAGGTGGGGAACCACAAACCCTGCATATCAAGAGAAGTTTCAAATAATATGCTTCCATGTTTGAAACCACATAAGTCCTTGCCCTGCCCACAAAATTACTGATCTTCCTTCTTCATCCAATAACCACCAAAAAGCTCATCCTATTATTCAAAAAGTTCAGGTGCAAGGTCTTGGATCTTGTCATTGAAATCAAATCTAGCTACAGGCAGATCTCCTTAGCTTTTGTCCCTTTGGTAAAGTTGCTCTTCGACTTATGAAGATGAGAGACAAATTATCTGCCCCCTTCCACCTAATGTCTGAAGATGAAAAAAGCATAAGATAAGTAGAATAAACATTTCTGTTCCACAAGGGGAAAAATGAGAAACATGTAGCAATCACTGTCCTACAGTAATTCTTAAATATAATCTGGTAGAAGTCTTTCTTTTCCTAATTTAAGCTCAGTCTTGATCTCTGAGCATAATTCTACATGACTTTTGGTTTTAGACATGCCTTCTGAAAATTTCCTTGTCTTTATAATGTAACTTTTCCTATAAACTCTAGGTTACTTAAAATCCATTTTTCTTCAATTTTTTCACTCTTATAGAATTTGCGGCTTCTTAATTTTTTTTAATTCTTTCTGTCTCTCTCAATCTATGCTAATATAATCCTCAAAATGATATCCCTAAATCTGTTTAAGATATAAATAAATTTTCTCTAACTTGTTAATGAAATATGGGGAAATCATTCTGGCTTATCCGGGGGTTAACTTAAATTTTATGCTAGCTAGAATAGCCTACTCATGGCTATTAAGCATGTATTATATATCTACTTTAATTATTGAAGAAAAGAGACTATTCACCAGAAGCAAAAAATGACCATAAGAATAAAGATTTTCCTAGGATCCCAGTGCTGGTACTCCTTCAATGATAAGACTGCCTTCCTAGGTGCCAAATTCATACTAACTTGCTGTGTATGGGCTGATCTTTTATTTTTTTTTTTCTGAAACCTTGAAGGAATGTATCCCTAACTTCTTTGATGGTCTACGTTCTGACAAGATACAAAACTGTTCTGAAAACCATGCTTCTTTGGAGCAGTTTTTTGGAGTTACCTACAAGGCTGTTATCTGGGCTATAGTCTCCAGCTGGACTCCAAAACAATGTTCTTCTCTTACTATTGCTGTTCAGCCACTCAGCTGTGCCCAACTCTTTGTGCCCCTATGGACTGCAGCATGCCTGGCTACCCAGGTTGTTTGTTAATTTCATCCATAAACAACTGGCTTTCCTGTGAGACTTCTCTTTGTGTATTAAGCACTATTGCATGTCTGAGGCCATCTATAAGGTATGCCTTTTTCTTTTCTTTTTTTTCCTAACTAAGATAAAGACCTAAGTCCTAACAAAGGACCTTATGACCACAGCCTGCATTCACTGAGACTGGGTTCTCCTCAAATTTACTCTTTACCCTGAGACTATCTCTTGCTTTCAGGAGAACTTGTTGCATGAAAAGATTGTCCAATGTCTTTTACATTCATTCCATATTCTTTTAACAGCTGATTGATTTAGTTCATCTTGCTTTTCTCTCATTTTAGTAGACAGCCGGAAGAAACCAGGTGGCACCTTCAACACTTTGCCCAGAAAATCTTCTTAGCTATCTTATCAAGTTCATTAAGTACATTTTATATTTCTCGGGTTACCTTGAGTGGCAGTATCACCGTACTTTTTGTCAGCTCTCGATATAGCATTCTTTTTTTAATCTTCATAAAGTCCTCTATGCCAGTCACGTCAAGGCTTGTTAGGCTTTTTCTTATTGTCTGTCCCCCAGACCAAAGTCACACACTTTAGACTTTGTAATGTTAGTACCTCACTTCCAGATGCCAAATGCTATTTGCCTATTGCTGCATTAAAAACAAAAAGAGACAGAGAAGGAAAGCTGTCCAAACTTAATTGTCTAAAACAATAATTTTATTATGTATATTTAATAATTTTAGGAAACCATAAATTGGCAGCATTCAAATGGGTGACCCTTTTTTTCTCACGTGACTTTGATGGAAGTCATTCAGGGGTATTCAACTGGCAGATGGGCTGGCTTGGAGGGTGCTAACCCAATTCTAGTGACTTGATACTTCACTGAGAGTGGCGGGAAGGCTAACCTCAGTTCAGATCATCAGCTAGAATTTTTCCAGGTGGTTTCTCCAGCATGGCAACCACCACAATGTAGCGGAATTTCTCACAGGGTTCCTTAGAGCTTCCAGGGCAAGCCTTCCACCTTTCACCTCTTGATGGGAGGAAGGAAAAGAACGTGCAGTCCCAGTTGGTATAAAAATGCAGAAACTTGGCTAGGTAATCGTTAACATCTTTTTTTGTTTCTAAAGGGTCTGTTTCAAGAGCAACAGTAAAGCCTTAAAATGAATATGAAATAGCAAAAAACATTTTAACTTTTTACAAGTTATAAGCATCTAAACCTGCTGAAGCATTAAATAGTCTACAGCATTCATCTCTCCAAAGATTTAATTCCAAAGATAACTGTAGGTGATAAATACATTTATCCCCGAGATTGGCTAAAAAATATCTAAAAATATATAACTTTTTGTCTGAGTTTGTATAAAAATGGCTCTACTGCTTATAACCTCTTGATAGGAAATGTGTTTTCTTTTTTCCCCCATGAAAACCTATAAACAAAATGGAAAAACATTATTTTTAAAGGTTGTATTTTCAGTTATTTTGAGAATATGAAAGATTACCACCTGAGAAATTTTTAATGTAATTCACTTTTAAAGATAAAGTTACCAAAATCAATAAATGATTTTCTCCTCTTGATATGGTACTATGTGGTACCTAAAGTAATAAAGCCAGAGATTGGGATCATCTTAGAGATCATCTTGACTAAATCTTTTTAGTCACAGATGAAATAATTGAGCCCAAGAGGGACTATGAAGCTTGGCCAAGGTCTCTTAGCTGGTTAATGGGTAGAGTCAGGGGCTCTTTCTATGACCATAGTGCCAACAGTTACAACAGTACTCTTGAGAGAAATAAGCTTCTCAAATGATATGACTATTCCCTCACAGTTTTTGCTTTCATTAATTTTAATAACTCTTCATTCATCTGTTGTACATAATTTTTAGATCCACTTTACTGAGTTGAAATAAATTCTAATCAGGCTGACTTAGTAAAAAGGTAGTTTCATCACTTTTTAAAAAGAAAAATATAAAAAAATTGATAATATTATAAGCATATTTCTAAAAATAGTGAAAAAACAGTAAAGAAAAATAAGTTTACTGTTTTATTTCTTCCTTTCATTGTTTAGAGAATCATTGGTTTTTCAGTATGAGATACTATCTTAAAGGCTATCTCACTTTTGATTGAATGTGGAAAAAAGCCACTCTGCACAAGCATATTGTTTAGATTCGTACTTCCAGTGATCTGGGGAGAAAAAAGAGAAACCTTTGGTATAACAAGTATTATTATATTCTATCTTATTTATAAAATATCTGTCTCTAAGTAATTTTTAATTTATTATTTTGATCTACGTGCCATGATGAAACATGTCAATATCTTTTTTAAAGACTAACATTCCAAATATATGAAGAAAAGCATCAAGTTGTGACTAAGCATTTTATGATTTAAATATACAGTAATGTCCCTTTATCCACAGGGAATGTGGTCCAAGATTCCCAGTGGATGCCTGAAACTTATAGTACTGACTCCTGAAGGGAAGTGAAAATTGCTCAGTCATGTCCGACTTTCTATGACCCCAAGAACTATTCAGTTCATGGAATTCTCCAGGCCAGAATACTGGAGTGGATAGCCTTTCCCTTCTACAGGGGATCTTCCTAACCCAGGGATCAAACCCAGGTCTCCCACATTGCAGGCAGATTCTTATCAGCTGAGCCACTAGGGAAGCCCAAGAATATTGGAGTGAGTAGCCTAGCCATTCTCCAGGGATCTTCCCAACCCAGGAATTGAACTGGGGTCTCCTGCATTGCAGGCAGATTCTTTACCAGTTGAGCTATCAGGGAAGCCACTGACTTCTACATATACTCATTGTTTACTATACATACATATCTATGATAAAGTTTAGTTCATAGATTAGGCCCTGTAAGAGAATATCCAAATTGACAACATCATTACTCTTGCACTTTGGGGCCATTATCAAGTAAAATAAGGGTAACTTGAATACAGGCACTGTTACAGCAAAATAGTTGATCTGACAACCAAGATGACTCCTAAGTGACTTATGGGCTGGTAGAATATACAACGTGGATATGCTGGACAAAGGGCTGACTCATGTCCTAAGCGGCACAGAGACAGCACAAGATGCCATCCCACCATTTAGAGTGATGTGCAATTTAAAACTTATGAATTTCGTATTTCTGGAATTTTCAGTTTAATGTTCTCAGATTATGATTGACCTTCAGTCACTGAAATAAAATAAGTGCAATGATAGATAAGCAGAGATTACTATAAGCAATTTACTCAGTTGGAAAAGATTCTAAAATAGGATCTATGTCCAGGGATGAGGATGAGCTAAACTGGGTGCCCAACTAAGAAGAAAATGTTATGGACCTCACTGGCTCTCCTTCTGTGCCAATGCTCTTTATTCTTCTCATAGTGTTATTATAATTTATGTGTATCAATTTATTTTTTGTTTTAAATACCTTTATGCTTTGTCTATAGTTACATAAAACTGACATACATTTAAGTGTATCTATGTAAAGATGCATTTGTTTGATATTGCACATTAAGAAGGCAATGTTTTTCATAACAAGTATGAGAAACAAGGACTTTTAGAATTCTCATGTTTAGATAGTGGGCCTCAAGATACCAAGCTTCCACGAGATTGTAAATCACTGAAAATAAGACTATTTAGAATAAACAGTTACAAACTGGGGATAATGCTTGAATTTGTAGGACCACATTTCTATTTACTTCTGATGACTTTTTTTTAATAAATGGATTTTCATTTTGGTGGAAGGAAAGAAGTTCTGAACTGAGTGTAATTCATTGTACTCATAAAATCTAGGCAATTATCAGTGACAAAGTTTCCTTTGAGTAGATATGAGGTGTTTGCATTGCCTGCTCTCTTACTGCTACCAGAACTGTGGAGGCATTCCCTTTATCATGTGTATGTGTTTAGCCACTAAATTGTGTCAGACTTTTCTGTGACCCCATGGACTGTAGCCCACCAGGTTCTTCTGTCCATGGGATTTTCCAGGCAAGAATACTGGACTGAGTTGCCATTTCCTCCTCTAGGGGGTCTTTCTTACTCAGAAATCAAACCCAGGGGTCCTTTATTGTAGGTGGATTCTTCGCTGCTGAGCCACGTGGGAGCCCATTCCCTTTAGTAAGACTTTAGAATACCAACAAACATTTGTCCTCATCACATCACTCAAGGACATCAAGAACGAGTTCAATTACAGTAATACCCTCATTTACAATGTCAACTACATTTTTTTTTGAGGGGAGTGTTTCTGTGACCTTTATTGAAGTGAACAGATTTCTTTTTCATTTGACTTCTACATATGATTAAGAAAATAAATTCATTAATGTTCAACAAAGCAGAGATAACTCAGAGATATTACAAGTTCAGTTCCAGACCACTGTAATAAAGCAAGTTCCACTAATTTTGTACTACCCAGTGCATATTAAAGTTATGCTTACATTATACTGTAAGCTGTTAAATGTGGAATAGCATTATGTCTAAAAATAACAATACCTTAATTCAAAAAAGCTTTCTTGCTAAAAAATGCTAACTGTTATCTGATCCTGTAGTGAGTTGCAATGTTTTCGCTGATGGAGGATCTTGCCTTTAGGTCAATGGCTACAGGGTGGTGGTTGCTGAAGGCTGGGATGGCTACGGCAATTTCTTACTATAACTAAACAATGATATTTGCTACATTGACTGACTCTTCCTTTCGTAAACAATTTCTCTGTAGCATGTAACCCTGTTTGATAGCATTTTGTTCACAATAAGACATCTTTTAGAATTGGAAGTCAGTCTTCTCAAACCCTGTGGCTGCTTTATCAACTCAATTCAGTCAGTTCAGTCATGTCCAACTCTTTAGGACAACTCCATGGACTGCAGTATGCCAGGCCTCCCTGTCCATCAGAAACTCTTGGAGTTTACTCAAACTCATGTTCAGTGAGTCGGTGATGTCATGCAACCATCTCATCCTCTGGCATCCCCTTCTCCTTTTGCCTTCAATCTTTCCCAGCATCAGGGTCTTTTCAAATGAGTCAGCTCTTCGCATCAGGTGGCCAAAGTATTGGAGTTTCAACTTCAACATCAGTCCTTCCAATGAATATTCAGGACTGATTTTCTTTAGGATGGACTGGTTGGATCTCCTTGCAGTCCAAGGGACTCTCAAGAGTCTTCTACAACACCATAGTTCAAAAGCATCAATTCTTCTGCGCTCAGATTTGTTTATAGCCCAACTCTGACATCCATACATGACTACTGGAAAAGCTGTAGCTCTGACTAGATGGACCTTTGTTGGCAAAGTAATGTCTCTGCTTTCTATTTTTTTTTTAATTTTTTAAATTTTCTTTACTTTATTGTGTTGGTTTTGCCATACGCTGACATGAATCCACCATGGGTATACATATGTTTCCCTTCCAGAACCCCCATCCTTCCTCCCTCCCGATTCCCTCTCTCTGGGTCATCCCGGTGCACCAGCCGTGAGCATCAAACCTGGGCTGGAGATTGATTTCACATATGATAATTAACATGTTTCAATGCATTAGTTTTTTATGTATATGCTCTTATTTTTTTGACTAGTTTTTCATCAGAGTGTTGTTGGTTTACAGAGTGTTAGTTTTGCTGTACAGCAGAGTAGATCAGTTACACAGAAACACATATCCACTCTTTTTTAGATTCTATTCTCATATAGGTCATTACTGAGTATTGAGTAGAGTTCCCTGTGCTAAAGAGTAGGTTCCTGCTTTTTTTTATATAATCTGTTTTAAATATAATGTAGTGTATATGCCAATCCCAATACCTCAATTTATCCCTTTCCCCTTTTTTCTCCCTTGGTAATCAAAAAATTGTTTTAACATCTGTAAATCTATTTCTGTTTTGTAAATAGATTCACTTGTACCGTTTTTTTTTTTTTTATTCCACATAGAAGTAACAACATATGATATTTATCTTTATTTAGTTGACAGTCTCAAGGTTCATTCATGTCACCTCACATGGCATTGTTTCATTCATTTTTAAGGTTGAGCTATATTCCATATACATATATATGTATATGTATGTATACATACATATATCTCCTTTATCCATTCTTTTATTGATGGACATTTGGGTTACCTCCTTGTCCTGGCTGTTGTAAATAGTGCTACAATGAATGTTGGGGTACAGGTATTTTTTTAAAAATATCATTTTCTACATATGCCCAGGAGGGGATTGCTGGAGGATATTTATCCCATTTCTCATATGCTTAAAAGATATTGATCTACGAACATGCCATCTCATATTATGACAGTTCTTTTAAGAGAAGGGTTTTATTTTATATGCTTTATAACTAGTCAATGAATCCAGTTCAGTAAAAAAATAAATAATTCAAATCAATTACTAAATTTAATTTTAATGTTTTTTGAAGTCATTTTAAAAAGTTGTTGCCAAGAAATCAACCTGTTACTCTGTTTGAGATCTGACCACTTCATAAGATTATTGTATAATTATCATCCTTAAAAATCTCAAGTACATAATTTGGTTCACTGACAAAAGGATACAATGCATATATAGTATTTTTAGCATTTTTGAGTTCATATTATACAATTCATACTTAACTAAAATTCTGAGACCTTATTTCCATGATTTTTCCATGTCTCCTCTTCATCTAAGTCTCTCAATTTTCTAAATATTTAAATTTAATACCACTATTCATTCCTGTGTAATTTTTGTCCTTGATTTTATGGTTTTATTTGATTTTATTCTCCATCAAATATTTCTGTTTTAAGTCTTTCATTCATCGTTCAAAATTGAAACTTAAGCATATTACCTACAGACAATCTTATCTATTGAGAAAAGTTCTGTTTCACTGGCCACATGTAAATTTCTTTGAGCACTGAGTCTGACTTTTGTGATATTGCTTTGTATAATACTATATACATTAGGTATTCTAAAATAAATGTTTGATCTTAGAATATTGGATTTTTGGTAAATGTTAGATTGTAGTGGAAAATTATATAGTAATTTGTGATTGATTTAGAATATGAGTTGCATAATTTCTCATTTCTGTGCTTAGATACTAAAAGATATGCATTTTTGGTTTATCTTTTAGAATTCCTCACAAGACTTTTCCTTGTAAATGCAACTAAGTATTTACCTTTCTTAAACAATGCACAGTTGATATAAAAGCTAGATATACTTATTGCATTTATGTAAAGTATGCCATCTGTAAAGTCTCAATTATAAGTAATTCTGGTATTAAATTCAATATATGAAGAAAACTTAACAAGTGCCCAAGAGATTTTTTGACTTGCTACATATTTTTATATTCTTCTTCAATGATATTTGTTGGTTAAATTCCCAAGTTGCACTTACATTTTTGTTATTTTTCCATTAGAAATGTATTTGTCTATTTCTCTACACCCATTAACATCTTATGATTTCACATAAATTTTTTCACTACCTCACCACAAAATAAATGTGAGATTATTTCATTGTTGTATCTCTACAATTCCATAATAATGGTACCATTACTAAAACAGATTTCTTTTTTATAACCTTGAATTGCTCATATTTTCTTTTCCTATCCAGTTACCATAAATGGATGGAAAAACAATTCGCTACAAACTCTAATAGGTGAGTAAAAAATACGATATTTTTCAGGAAAACTATTCTTAGAATGCGTAACAGTTACTTTAGGACATATGTCTTTTCTATCATTATGATCATTATTTTTTCTTGATTTCATATATCTATGTATTAAGATGTTGAAAAGAGTATGTCTTCCTTTTCATTTATTTTTGTAAGTTGAAAAGATACTGACCCTCTTTTAATGTCACTTCCTTTCCATATAAAGGAAACATTCATTTAGAACCCTTAAGGGAATTAACTCCTGTTCAAATTAGTTAGAAACTTTAGGAATGAAGTTGTATTTTTATTTTCACTTAAATATATTAGACTAGACTGAAAAGTGAACAGTAAGAAAAGAAGCCAGGTAGTTTTTGGCCCAACAGTGGATAATGTAAACTAGAACCTCAAAGAATCACTTGAGTTCTCTAAATCTATGCTCCTTTTTCCCCTTTGCTTTTTTATGTGCACCTCTACTACTTTAAATACACAAATAACCATCCCTACTGCTCATTTAAAACTGTGCTACTCTATGTAGTTTATCACTCTTTCCTTAAGACTCAACTCAGGTATTACCTTCTCCAAGAAACCCTCTTACGACCTAAGGGCTTCTACAGTGCTTTTCTTTTCTTTTTTTTTTTTTTTTCCTGTTGTGACATTATCTTAATCTTTTGTAACAAATCATTCTTTTTTTCTTTTATTTTCCCCTATACACATTAGACTATGAATATCTTGGGAGAAAGTCTGTAGCTCATTTCTATAATATTGTTTTAACTCCTTCATTTTACTAAAAAACCCATGTTATAAAGGATTCTGAAGTTCTCTATATCTATAATTTATTATAGATATCTCTATGTCTGTAATTTGTGTCTACATAATTTATTCAGATTCACCATGCTTGATCTCATCAGCATTTTGTTTTGCTGGATTACTCCTTGGATTTCTTTCTTCTTTTGGATTCTGTGGCTCTAAGCTCTTCTGGTGTTCTCTTACTGTTTATCTTTTTCTACTTGTCTTCATTTTCTGGTTCTTTCTTTTTGAAAGGAATGCAATTATTAATATTTCATTAGTTAATTCAACATTCTATGAAACACTCTTCTAGGTCTTAGGCATTAAGAAACCCGAAATAATAATTAGAAGAAGGATATCAGGGTCTTCTTCTGGTCCCTCTTTTTAAGGTAACTCTATCTTCAAACACTCTTATTAATGTCTTTGGCTTCCAATATCATGTTCATTTTAAGGACTTTGGGGCCAGATCACAATTATGAAAAGAAAGTTATCTATTTAAATTCCTGTTTAATATTTCTGCATATAAATCTCACAATAAAGATATCTAAAATTAAAATGTTTTTCCAGAAGATACTCTACTTCTTACAGATAGAATGAAAATGAGATAACAATTTATTACAAAATGATATTTTTATGTGTGGAAATAAGCTCAAATTACATGGAAAGACTCTGTATCATAATGAAAAGGACATTGAACTTGTGTTATGGGCCTAATACAGCAAGTTCTGTCAATAACTAACATGGTAACCCTGAAGACTTCTCAGAATTTTAATTGGCAGTAAGATATTTTATATTTTTAAGATCTAAAAATGTCTTGTTTCTATGATTCTAAAGACTGTGGCACTGCTGTTTTAAGGACATTTGGAGGAAGAATGAAAACAAAAGCACAGAAAGAGGAATCAACAATGCAAAGATCATCTGATGAACAGGGTTGATTCCTCTTCCCTGTAATTTGATCTTTCAGTATATCTCTTCTTGACTTTCACACCTTTTCTCCATTCCAAACCCATTTAATAAAATATGTATATATTGTTGATCATACGTCAAATTTCAAAGTATGGCTCCTACTTCTGAAAGAACTCTAGAAGATAATATGTCACTTTGCTTTACATTCATTTGATATTGAAACTTATCAACATACAGGCAATCTTTTTTAAATTTCTTTTGTTTTTTGTATCCAGGGTTAAAACTAAACTGACTTTGAATTTTAAGTGTGTCCTAGGAAATAACTATGCTGGAAACATAGTTCAGCTCAATGGAGCTTTAGCGAATGAGCTAATGTGACAGAAAGGACCCTATGTATATCAACCACAGATAAACCCAACTATACGATGTGCCGTATAGTCTAAGCAATGGTGACCTCAAACATTAGTTTAAGAAGAAATGAAGTGGACAGAAAGAAAGCAGTCATGAGAAGCATAGGTAAAATTCAACTGTAAGGAAACTGAGGAAAGTGGTTTAGAAGAATCTTGAATTGCAGCATGAGAACTCTTAGTTGCATCATTTGAAATCAAGTTCCCTGCAGATGGAACCCGGCTGCCTGATTGGGAACTCAAGTCTTAGCCACTGGCTCACCAAGGAAGTCCCTGTGGTCCTTTTGAAGAAGTACAAAGTATGCTCTCATTACTATCTATACTTAGTCTGCGACGACACACTCCCATTCTTTCACTATTTTTTCTTAATTTGGGGTTTAATTAGTTGCTTTGCGTTGTTGCGTTAGTTTCTCCTCTCCGGTGAAGTGAATCAGCTATATGTATACATATCCTCCTTCCCTGTTGAACTCCCTCTCCCCATTCCACCCATCTAGGTAACCTCAGAACACAGAGTTGAGCTTCCTACACTGTAGAGCAGGTTCCCACTAGCTATCTATTTTATACATGGTAGAGTATGAAGAGTTAGGAATTTTTCTTTTTAAGATTTCATAGAAAGAATAGTAAATGATATTTGGGAATGAGAATCAATTCTATCATAAATTCCATTTCCGAAGATCAAATTTCTGCACTGTAAAACATTTCATACCTCTGTGAAAGCTATGATGATATTTGTTTTATTTTTTTCTTGGTCATTTTCATCAACAGTAAAACATTTTATTGCCATTGTTTATTTTTTTTTGTTTGGCTTGTCATTATAAAAAGAATCTGTACTTCTGAGAAGCCAAAAAAAACTCTGATGTATATTTTATATTAGTTAGATGTGTCATTATGAATTGTTACAGTATACAGACTCATGATAAAGAGATATTATATTAAAACATCTTATAATTTTACCATTAATATTCAATCAAATCTATTTATTGGCTAATAATAAAAAGGCAAATTTGTTAAGCCCTTAGGATATCTAATACAAATTGTACCTAATAATTTCTCTCATGGCTATTTTATTCAAATAACATAGCATTATATAGAGAACTGATTATGCAAAAATTAAATATTCATATACAATATTCAGGGGTCTTCCCTACTGAAAAAGTATTTTGAAATAAGCAAATGTTTGAGTGGTTTAGACCTTCACTTATAAAATGTATATATCATGCTATTTTAAAAACAAAATAAATATGTAAGAAGATTATTTATAAATTCAGGTGAAATATATTATGGAAAGACAAAAAGAATGCTGGATTTGGAAAAATAAATAGCCAGTATTCTCATTACAGCTATTTTACTTGCTAGCTAAAGGATTCTGAGAGTTTTATGACCTTTCAATTTCAGGTTTGCTCATCTATTAAACTCTGATAATAAGAATGGCACTAACCACATAGTCCTTTATTTTGAGATATTAGTTATATTAGTATCTTAGTTACCCAAGCTATATGAAAACATTAAATCAATTTGTCATTTTAAAAATTAACATTGTGTTCTTCCAATTTCCCACAATGTCCCAAATCATTTTTTTTCATATTATTCTCCCATTGTGCTTTAAATCACATTTGTTTATTTTTGCAGAAAATATCAAAAGTAAGAATGAGCATATCAGTGATTTTATGTAAAATGACAATTTTAGGTTTTTCTACTTATTTGTTTACTTGGGATATTTACTGAATGACTCTATTTGTTTTGCTTTTAAATAGAAATGGGAAAGCAAAAGCAATTTCTGAATTCCCTATTAATTAGCTAAAGTAATGTTTCCAAGATAAACTTTTCTTCTGCTTTTAAAATAATTCACAGAAATGATTCTAGAAAATGTGTGTCAGGCTTTTCAAGTAGCAAGTTATAAGGCTACCAACTGATATTTAACAAAAATATGGATGTACTTCCATCTTGTGTTTGTACTTGAGGGTTTACTATTCAAATTTTACATCTTGAAGGTAAATCAATTTTTCATTTTCTGTAAAGAACACCATCAGTTTATTACATAGCTTTACAACTTATCTATTACTCCAGTATGCTTGCCTGGAGAATTCCATGGACAGAGGAACCTGGCGGGCTACAGTCCATAGGGTAGCAAAGATTGGACATGACTGAAGCAACATAGCCTGCACAAACCTTAATTATGAAACATGAAAACTTTTCAGACAATGCACATTTTAAAAAATTCTTTCAAAAAGCCTACCTAGATAAAAATTATTTGCATAAAGGTATTTTAATATATAATACTATATTTTCTATAATATATCAAGAAGCTTGGCACTAAGTAAGAAGTGAGAATACTTATATTTCTGTTCATACAGACACATGTTGAGACGTGTATATAATTTAGTGCATATAATGTACAATATATAATAAGTATAATGTGATATAAACGTTTATATATAGACCATCTATTAATTTAACTTAATATGAGCAGAAGCTAGAAATAGCATAGATCCTAAAAAACAAGCTTAGCTTGTTTGCTCTTGCAATCAGCTCTTAAAAGCTTTAAATGTTTAGAATTCAATTGCTTGCCTAAAGATTACTTAATTTGTTAAGCTGTGCTTATAGCATCATGTAAATATTAGGTACTTATTATTGCAAATGATTTTTGTGCCCTCTCTAAAGATTCAAGAAGACAATTTTTTTTCTAATTTGGTTTTGCTATGAAAATAAAGTTTAAAAGGTAATTAAAAATATGTGTACTTGGAAGATTTAAGTTCCATCAGGCTAACCAAATCATTTATGTAGCACATCGAAAAGTAAAGGAATTCCACATAATGAGCGAGTCAACATAAAAGAAAAATTCTCTTGTGAAGCTTTCATTCTTGTTAAATGTCTTTCATGAGCTATAAAATCTGCCTAGCAGTTATTAGATGAAACATTAATGGTGTTCTCATAGCTGTATTATTGACAGTCAAAAATTCAAGAGAGACTAGAAGATGAAGGGATGGAAGAGTAGAAAGATATAAAACAAAATCCGTGAGTCCTGTCTCTCTTGAGATTTTGCTAGCAATTAAAATGAACAGATAATGATACATACACATAGAAAGAATCAGAGATACCATTGAGGGTGTTTTAAAGCCAAAAAGAAAAGAAAAAGGAAAGGAAGAAAGAAACAGGGAAGAAAAAGAAGGAAAGAAGTTTTCTTTTTGCTTACAAAAATAAAAAACATGTGCACTCATTTAAAACTTCAAAAGAGAAGCTATCTCTGAAAAAAAGTTGTTCCCAAAGAAATAAAAGTCTGGATCTAAAAAGCAGGGTAATGATCTTCTCTCTAGAAAAAAGTGAAAGTCATTCAGTCCTCCCTAACTCTTTGCTACCCCATGCCAGAATACTAGCATACTGGAGTGGATAGTTGTTGCCTTGTCTAGGGGATCTTTCCAACCCAGGATCAAACCCAGGTCTCCTGTTTTGTAGATGGACCCTTTACCAGCTGAGCCACCAGGGAAGCCCAAGCTACTGGAATGGTTAGCCTGTTCCTTCTCCAGGGCATCTTCCTGACCCAGGAATGGAACTGGGGTCTCCTGCATTGCAAGCAGATTCTTTGCGATACCAGGGAAGATACCTGGGAAGCTCACAAGGATGTAAATAAATGTGTCTTAGTGTTAGTCACTCAGTCATTTCTGACTCTTTATGACCCTGTGGGCTGTAGCCCTCCAGGCTTCTCTTTCCATAGAATTCTCCAGTCAAAAGTACTGGAGAGGGTAGCCATTCCCTTCTCCAGGATATCTTCCAGGTCCCAGGATTGAACTCAGATCTCCTGCATTGCAAGTCGTTTCTTTGCTGTCTGAGCCTCCAGGGAAATTATTTGCAAAGTAAGAGTCACAGATGTAGATAACAAATCTATGGTAACCCAGAAGATAAGGGACCAGGAGAGACAGAGATAGACATAGACATACACACACTACTATATATAAAATCAGTAATTAATAAGACCCTGCTGTATTGCAGAGGAAACTCCACTCAGTACTCTGTAATGGCCTAAATGAGGAAAGAATCTTAAAAAAATAGGGAAAGAATCTTAAAAAAATAAAAATATAACTGATATAACTGATTCACTTTACTGTTTACCTGCAACTAACACAATATTATAAATCAACTATACTCTAATAAAAATTTAAAAAGCAAGGTAGTCACCCCTGTACTGTATCTAGTTGATGGCTTTGTCAAGTGGAGATTTCCTAGGTAAATAAAATAACTTCCCTCTAAGGAAATAAGTTCCTTCTAAGGAAATATCCAGGAAGTACTTAAGAAACACACATACAGGCAAACAAGGAGAACTCAGAGATCCACTTAAAAGTATTGTCTTCTAACGTATGGAGAAGGTAATGGCCACCCACTCGAGTATTCTTACCTGGAGAATTTGGAGCCTGGCAAGCTACAGTCCGTGGGGATGCAGAGTCAGACGTGACTGAGCAACTAACACTACTCTAGTGCATATACATGTGTCTGTACGTGTGCATATGCACTTGAGAAATACACATATACAGGAGTGGCAGAGACCTATTAATGTGTCATATGTGTCTATATATATGTGCTGATACGTCTGGCTCAAGGATGCGTGTTTGTAATTAAGTTCGACTTCTTAGCTAGATCAAATCAGAAAAAGCATAGCAAACAAAAACCATGATATGTAAAAGCAGAAGCCTGTTTAAATTACAAAAGTGCCATTTGTGATTTTTATGTACGGTGTAGCGTTACATTGTTTTCTTTCAGTCAGTGGTGTATTGGACTGGCTGTGAGCCCAGGTTTCTCACATAATGATCAACCGGAGACTCCACGGTACCATCTGGTCGTGTCCCAGGTAGGAAATATGTGAAAAATATCTACCAGTTCATGCATTTCATACTGAAAGCATGAGAATGCAGATGATGATATGACTTTTTTTCTGTAATGGAGCTTCTTGCAAATAATTGAAGTAGAAATGCTTTATTCAATTTCTGTAGAAGAATAAAAAATATACAAAATCTGGGGAACAGGTGCAGAAGAATGACTTCATCATGGTGTGAGAAATTCGAAAATAATCACACTTTTTTTTTAATATGGGGAGGACTTACATTAGTTATACAACTAAAGGGAATGCAGGGAAAGATGGAAGGACACAAGTGGGCCAGGGTTATGATGAATCTAAGAAATTATCATCAGGAAAGAATTCACAATATCTGACTTTGATTACATAATAAAACAATGGGAAAAAGTCATTTTCCTACTAAATTGCTTTATTTGTTTAAGAATTTAAACATGTGTCTTTGTCTTTCTGTTATCTGGCTATCTGTTATCTGACCATATAAATAGGTATTTACTTACGTTTCTTTACTTATTTGTGTTAGAATAAGCCTGATGCAATGTGATGATGCTGCTGCTTTTTTCTTGTGTTCCATTTCTACCAACATCTCAAGTATTAAGAATTTGACTTTGAGGTTTACAGGAAGACAAGGTTTTTGTTAACTTTATATATTGCTAGGATAACAGTCCACCTTATATGCTGAACTCATTCTATTCATTGATGATTACAGCATAATTAAGCACATTAAAATGTGGCTTGTTTTCTCCATTTTCTATCTCACCTAATTAATAAAGATACCTTCATTAAGATTTTATTTATTTATTTTTTAATGTTTTGTAAATTGTAGCTACTGAGAATGTATGATGTGGCCAGTATATGGAACACATAAATAAGTAAACAGATCTTATATGGTGATCTTAGGAATACTTCTTTTGATTATACAGTAAAAAAAATGTCTCCTGATTTTATGTTCCCTCTGTTTAGAAAGGACACTAGGGTTTACAGTATAGTCAATGCCATTATTATCCTGGCATAGGTTAAAAAAAGTTACAACTAGATTCTTTTGCTGCTTACTGTGATGAATTTCCTTGGAGGAAGGAAGTATGAGATAAAAATATTGCAGACAGATATGCATCTTATAGTAGGTCATGTTATAGCAAGACTTAAGGGCACTTAGATATAAATTTTTTAGTTTATTTTCTCCTTTGTTTGCTGAACTGAGATTTGTTGGAAATATAAAAATGTTTTTCCAAAATTCATCCTAATACTGGTGTTTTTCAGAATCTAAGCTTGAGTGAACTTTGACCTTGGTGGAAACAATAGTACATGTACGTTTCTCTAAATTCTAACTTTTCTCTAACTCATCATTTCCCTAACTGGTTTACAGTGCTACCACTGCTCTCATCCACTGGGACATTTTACTTTGGATATAGACATCACCTAAAAAATCTCCACTTCTTACTTCCATGTTCTCCTCAGTTTTTCTAATGGACTTCAGAGTTGGTGGATGGTGACTTTGAATTCTTAATCAGAATCATGACTTTTATCATAAATTGGTAATAAGATTCCATCAAATAATGATGAAATCATAATATTCAGTAAAATATGTATCTAGTTTTAGTATATGTTGAAAGATATCTATATATAGTAAAATCCACAATTAAATGATTTATCTTTCTTTGAAAAAATAGAAACCTTTTTGGTACTAAGAAAAATCAAAGGAGCTAAAATTGAGGGTTTATTTTTATTATAATTCTTACAGAGAGAACACATTATCTTGTAGTTGTTTTCAGTTGATTTGGTTTTCAAAGAATATATCAAAACAGTGCTTTTTATGTTATTAGACCATAGAATCTAAATATCATAAATGGCTATATTGTTGCACCTCTGTAAATATTTCAGGAGAGATATACATTAAGTTTGATAAAAAAAAATCTTAAAAATTTTTCAATTCATCAGTAAGTGCTTTCTGAAAAGATATTCTGTCATCTTCAAATACTTCACAAACTGAGAGAACTTGGCATGTTTAACACTTACGGACCCCAGAATTGTGATTAACATTGAAGATAGAAATGGTAAAAAGCAACGTTAAGCTAACATCTATATCGTTGTTCAAATGTTTAAATTAGGAATTTTAGCAAGCTAGCTTTATTTACCTCTAAATTTAATCCCTTAAGGAAATGGCAGCTACAAAACACTGACAGTTCTTTTTTCTCCTTTTAATGAGATTATATATGAGTTACTAGTTTAGAATTAAAATAGTTTGGGCCTAGAAATATACATTTTGATGTTGCAATTAAACTGATTTTTTTTCATAATTTATTCTCTAACCCTAGTTCACTTCAGTCGCTCAGTCGTGTCCGACTCTTTGTAACCCCATGAATTGCAGGACGCCAGGATTCCCTGTCCATCACTGGCTCCCAGAGTCCACCAAAACGCATGTCCATTGAGTTGGTGATATCATCCAGCCATTTCATCAACTGTCATCCACTTCTTCTCCTGCCCCCAATCCTTCCCAGCAATAGAGTCTTTTCCAATGAGTCAACTCTTCGCACGAGGTTGCCAAAGTATTGGAGTTTCAGCTTCAACATCAGTTCTTCCAGTGAACACTCAGGAAGATCTCCTTTAGGATGGACTTGTTGGATCTCCTTGCAGTCCAAGGGACTCTCAAGAGTCTTCTCCAACACCACAGTTCAAAAGCATCAATTCTTCAGTGATCAGCCTTTTTCACCACCCAACTCTCACATCCATACATGACTACTAGAAAAATTATAGCCTTGACTAAATGGATCTTTGTTGACACACTAATGTTTCTGCTTTTCAATATGCTTTCTAGGTTGGTCATAACTTTCCTTAATTAATTAAAAGATGCTTGCTTCTTTTAATTTCATGGTTGCAATCACCATCTGCAGTGATTTTGGAGCCTCCCAAAATAAAGTCAGCCACTGTTTCCATTGTTTCCTCATCTATTCGCCATGAAGTGATGGGACCAGATGCCATGATCTTAGTTTTCTGAATGTTGAGCTTTAAGCCAACTTTTTCACTCTCTTCTTTCACTTTCAGCAAGAGGCTTTTTAGTTCTCTTCACTTTCTGCCATAAGGGTGGTGTCATCTGCAAATCTGAGGTTATTGATATTTCTCCCGGCAATCTTACTTCCAGCTTGTGCTTCTTCCAGCCCAGCGTTTCTCATGATGTACTCTGCATATAAGTTAAATAAGCAGGGTGAAAATATACTGCCTTGACATACTCCTTTTCCTATTTGGAACCAGCCTGTTGTTCCATGTCCAGTTCTAACTGTTGCTTCCTGACCTGCATACAAGTTTCTCAAGAGGCAGGTCAGATGGTCTGGTATTCCCACCTCTTTAAGAATTTTCCACATTTAATTGTGATCCACACACACAGTCAAAGGCTTTGGCATAGTCAATAAAGCAGAAGTAGATGTTTTTCTGGAACCCTCTTGCTTTTTCGATAATCCAGTGGCTGTTTGCAATTTGATCTCTGGTTCCTCTGCCTTTTGTAAAACTAACTTGAACATCTTTAAGTTCACGGTTCATGTATTGCTGAAGCCTAGCTTAGAGAATTTTGAGCATTACTTTACTAGTGTGTGAGATGAGTGCAATTGTGTGGTAGTTTGAGCATTCTTTGGCATTTCCTTTCTTTGGAATAGGAATGTAAACTGACCTTTTCTGACCCTGTGGCCATTTTTGAGTTTTCCAAATTTGCTGGCATGTAGAGTGCAGCATTTTCACAGCATCATCTTTCAGATTTGAAATAGCTCAACTGGACTTCCATCACCTCCACTAGCTTTGTTTGTAGTGATGCTTTCTAAGGCCCACTTGACTTCACATTCCAGGATGTCTGACTCTAGGTAAGTGATCACACCATCGTGATTATCTGGGTCGTGAAGATCTTTTTTATACTGTTCTGTGTATTCTTGCCACCTCTTCTTAATATTTTCTGCTTCTGTTAGGTCCATACCATTTCTGTCCTTTATCGAGCCCATCGTTTTATGAAATGTTCCCTTAGTATCTCATATTTTCTTGAAGAGATCTCTAGTCTTTCCCATTCTGTTGTTTTCCTTTATTTCTTTGCATTGGTCTCTAAGGAAGACTTGCTTATCTCTCCTTGCTATACTCTAACCCTAACCCTAATCCTCCACAATCCAGTCCATTGTTATATTTACTTAGAAATCTTTTATGGATTGAATAATGTGTCTACTTGATATATTGCACAATTTATTCTCATATGAGAACATAAGATGCTTTCTATTCTGAACTGAGAGCCCACCACCTCTGCCTCTCTCAATGTTAGCAAAACTTGCTAAGGCAAGAAAGGTTTTCAAGTATCTGTTAATCCAGAAGGTAAATAACCAGAATTGTTCACTATAGACCTATATTTTATTGCTATAAAAGAATGCTTACCATCATCCAAACAAATTACACCTTTGAATATCTTCCACATTTTATACTGAATATTATTATAGGTACATATCACTGTAAAATAGTACTTTCATTTTGAGCCCATTGTTAGACTTGTATAGTTTGCAGTAAAACACGTTATATTTAAAGAAAGAGATAAATTTAAAATGAAGTTTAGTACAGTGCAATTACATATACTGTAGCTTCTGTTTAAAGGGATTTGCAGTTAAAATTGGTTTTCATTATGGGCTTTCAATAGAGATTTTTATTTGCTGGGTACAGCCCTAGTTTTGCATTTCTTTTATTTTACTTTGCTGTGAAGATTGGACAGTTTTCTTATTTTTCAATTTATTTGTTGGCTAAGGTAGCATTCAATAATATTAAACCACTGAGCGAGAGTGAAGAAAATAGCATTTTAATTACTTCTTCAGACTCACAGAAAAAGGATTAAGCAGCCAAAACTAATATAGGTGTTCAGTTATTGTTAACAAAAAATAAATATTTGTCTTCCAATATATGAAGAAAAATATGCTTGGGAATTTTGGTGTTCTTTTGGCTTGCCATTAGTTACAATGTGACATTTTGGTATAGTATCTGGCAATCTTATTCAGGTTGAGTCCTTTCATTATATACAAGACACCAGGATATATTCTGAAGCATACAGCAGACACTTTTTCTGTAATCATTGCAATAATCATTCCCCCACCCCACCCGCCAGCTTCTAATAATGAATTATGACTATTTATCTTCAAGTATTGAAATAAACTTTCACTTGTTAGATGACTCTCACTTGATCAGGATATATTTTACTTTTGTATATTTGGTAATATTCTGTTAAGGATTTTGCATCTTATTCTGTAAAATCATCTGCCCCCTCCCCTCTTCCAACAGTGAATGATGTCTATTTATCTTCAAGTGTTGAAACAAGCTTCTATTTGTTAGATGATTCTCATTTGATTAGGATGCATTTTGCTTTTGCCTATTTGGTGATATTGTGTTTATGGTGTTGTACCTTATTCTGTAAAATATGTTGGTCTACAGTTTTCCTTTCTGGTCAAGACACAGGTAGCATGTCCACCGTACTGGCAATTGCAGGGGCTAGGGGGAGAAGCTGGCAAATTCTCCAGCTGTGTGTGCTTCCACAGATGAATCAGACTTATCACAGCTTGGAAGAGACAGTAGAGAAGCGGTGTGTGATAGTCCCATTGATATAAGCACACAAAGACAGGACGCAGCTTTTAAGGCCAAAATCAGAAACTCTGCATTGAGATCTAAGTTACCTTTTCCAAAGACTTTTAGTATTGATTCACAGAATATTTTCAGCTGTTGAAAAGCAAGAACCTTATAAAATGGTTTAAGTAGCAAAGAATAGAACTCCTAATTTGAATTATTTATGTTATATTTATTTTATTTCTTGTTTAAACATCCATTTTTAATTTACATTTCACTGATAACTTGTTTGCTTGTTTAATCCAAAATATTTTGCCATCAGATATTTTTCTTAGTGGCCTGTAGTAAGATACCAGTTTTAACAAAATGACACTTTCCCTCCAAAAGCTTTCTTTATCTTTTAGTTTAAATTGCCTTCTGTCTAATCACTATCTACTATGTTTGAGTGTCTTCACTGCCCAGTTGTTTATTTATTTATCTCTTCTTCATCTGGAGAATATGAATGTGTGTGTGTATGTGTGTGTGAATATTTGTTTGGATGTGTGTAGTGGATGCAATACATAAAGACAAAGTGGATCAATGTAATGTAATTTCATTTAAGTGTATATCCTATGTGCTTCAAAGAAATCTTGAGGTGATTATAATATGAAGTATACACTTAACCAAAGTAAAAGAGACTCTATTAAAAACTATTGAGAGAGGGTGACTCACACACATGGAGAGCATATTATATTGAGTATTAAAAACTGTGTAAAATAATGGCTGAACACAGTGCACACACACAATGTAATACTGACAACTTTGAAACACTGTTTCCAGTGAAATGTTATATTATGCAAGTGTTATATGCTTAACAGCTCGGGAATCTGTTTTTAGCTGATATCTTAGGATGTGACTCTTTCTAATAGGATCAAGTAATAAAACTGCATTCTGTGATTTCAAAATAGGAAACAATGTTTATAAATGTTCTTCATCAGACTGGAATGCTGATGATATAACATATAGACAGAGAATTCTGAAAACGTTATGGAAAGAAAAGCACAATCAATGCCTTGGTGGCTAATAAAGGAAGTGCATATTTTCACCTACTAAATGAGAACATAACTCATAAAAACAATTTATTAAAAACCATGCCTAAAGTAGCATTTGTGGAATACCCAGCAATAGCGAATGGTATGACTGAGTGATTCTTGCATATAATGGTAATAAATTTTTTTAAAAAGTCTTTTTTTTGGACCTACTCTGTGGTAAAGTACAAGGAAGAGGATCTAATAAATCTGGAAGAAAGGTGTTTGAAGAATCGAGAATTTCTCCCTCAATATCTTTGTTAGAGTATGCTATTACATCCTATCAGTGAATCCTTGATGAGGAGGAAATGGAATGTGTTTTCAGAAAACCGTAGATTATTATTTATAACTGTGTACATTTGTGCTCATCATTGTGAGCTTCCTTGATAGCTCAGCGGGTAAAGAATCTGCTTGCAATGCAGGAGAAAGTTCCCCTGGAGGAAGGCAGGCAATACAACCCAGTGTTCTTGCCTGGAGAATCACCGTGGACAGAAGAGCCTGGTGGGCTACAGTCCATGGGTTTGCAAAGAGTTGGACAAAACTGAGCAACTAAGCACAGCACAGCATGCTAATCATTAGTATGAGATGCGTATAATCAACTATGCCCAGAGTAACATATGCCATGCCAGCAGATATGAATGGGTACTTATACAATTTTAGGAATTTAATTAATTTGTATTTTTTGTAAACACACTTAATATTCAACAGGATGCTTAAAGAGTACAATTTTCACCCCCTGGAGAGAACAAAGTGACCAAATACAGACTTAGGGATATACAAGTAGAGTCTGCCCAACTGATTTGTTGACGATCTGTGGCATATGATGCACATTTTTTTTTTTTTCTGTCAGATGTAAATATAAAGTCAGTGTGCTATGAGACCAGATGTAAGTTATTTTTTTTTTGCAGTATGCACAGTTCTAATACCATTTTTCTATGTTTTGCCCTTCTACATTGATTACATCTTCTTGGTTATTCAAATCAAGTATTTCATTAGATTAACCTTATCACATTTTGCTCTTTATCTCATTCCTAATCTCCTTCCTCATTTTTCACTGCTCTTTATTCAACTGCATTTATTTTAGGCTTTCATTTCAATACTAGTCAATTTTCTCTAATGCACTGTTAGCATTCCTTGTATGATTTCTTAAAATTCTTATATTCATTTTAACTGTTTTCACTACCTTTAAAATATTCACAGTTTGACTAATTAAATAAAGGCTCAGCAAAGCAAAATACTGAAAGTATATGACTTTAGTACATTTTAAAATGTATTTTGTTCAAAATTTAAGTTTTAAAGATGCTGTGAAATACAGTTCTTATAAACAATTATACTTATCAATATTTTTTTAGTATTTATCAATTAGTAGGGGCCTCCCTGGTGGCTCTGACCATAAAGAATGTCCCTCAAATACAGGAGACCCTGGCTTGATCCCTGGGTTGGGACCCTGGAGAAGGGAATAGCAACCCACTCCAGTATTATTGCCTGAAGATTCCATGGACAGAGACTGGCTGGCTACAATCCATGGGATCACAAAGAGTCAGACATGACTGAGTGACTCACACTTCCACGTCAATTACTAGGATTATTTTTATATGATCTCTGGATATTTATTTATTGGTTGGTTAAAGTTATTGCTTGAAAATCATTCCACGCTGAACATAGAGAAACTCATGTATGCATTAGCAAAATAAATTGGTAGTTGTTATTATAGTCATCATCATTACCAACACAAAACATTATGAGGATTCATTCTAAAAAGGTAATTTTATCAACAAAATCCTTAGATAAGGATTTCCGCCTCTAAGTGCAGATTAATTTTACCCACTTCATTGGGTTATACCATTTAGATTCTGAAGAAACCAGGAATTCTATTTCTTTATAGAATATCCTTGGTAAAATTATTTAAGGCCTGTTGTGGTACTCATTTTCAGAAGTGAACAAACCTTTCTTTCTCTATTTAATAAGGATAATATTTTCACTACTAAATTACCTTTTCGTATTACTATTGATGTTACTACCACATAAATTAAGGAACAGCTCTAATGTGCTAGACATGAAGAAATAAATTCATGAATGTTTCCAAAAATTCATATAGCAAGAGCAATCTCTTCTCTACTTTACAAAGATTCATAGACAACAGATTCAGGTTTAGTTGATGAGAAAAATTGAATTTGAGCCAAATCATGTCTGTACTGAATCTTTATTTTGAAAAATAAAGTACTGCCAGAGGCTTAAGTTATCCTCAGTGAAGGCTACTGCATCAAGAATGTTTTGCAGTTAAAAGAAATCTTTGTGTGAGTTAGGAGAATTGAGGCAAAATTCGGATTCTGCTACTAGATGATCTTAAACAAGTTAGTTACCTCATTTTGAATGAGGTATTAGATGAAAATGTCTTTTCACTCTGAAAATCTGTGCATTTCTGTAGTAAATCCTCTCAGTATAATACATAAGAATTTTTGAAGGACAGCTTTAATTCCCCAAAGTGATACAACAAGAAATTTTTTTTTTGCTGTTGCATAACTTTTTATTATGAGATAATTGTATATCCACATGCAGTTGTAAGGAACAGTACAAAGAGATCCCACATACCCCCATCCAGTTTCCCCCAGTGGTAGCATTTTACTTAGCTACAGGCCAGTACTACAACCAGGAAATAGACATTGATGAAATCCACTGTTTTCATTCAGATTTCACCAGCTGTATGTGCATTCATTTGTGCTTGCTTGTGCATGTGTTATTTTGTTCTATGACATTTTATACTTGTGAGATTTGTGTGGCCACCACCAGAATCAAGATAAAGAACAGCACCATCACAAGAATCCCTAGTGCTACCGTTTCATAGCCACAGTCACCTCCCTCCTTTCTTCCTTTTCCCTAACTCCTGGCACAAGCAAATTTTCTCTCCATATCTACACATTTGCCATTTAAAGAATATGTAAATGGAAGCATATAATATGTAACATTTAATTATTTTTATTGTGGTAAAATATAGAAAACAAATTGACCATTCTTTAGTAGGTGTGCAATTCAGAGGCATTAAGTATATTCACAATGATGTGCAACTAAATGTGCAAACTTCTAAAACTGAGTGTCTCTGAGGCTAATGGGAAGCTTGTGAGAAGATTCTCATCCTGAATGAATTTAAAGTCTTTAAATTCAGTAGATATTACTTTTTTTAATTAGTTTTGCCATTCAATGGCATGATATCACCATGGGTTTACATTTGCTCCCCCTCCAGAACCCCCCTCCCTCCTCCCTCCTCCCGGGAAATCTCGATGCACCAGTCCCAAGCATCAATCCTGGGCTGGCGATTGATTAGACATATGATAATTAACATGTTTCAATGCCATTCTCCCATATCATCCCACCCTTTCCCTCATCCACAGAGTCCACGAGTCTATTCTATACATCTGCATTCCTTTTGCTGTCTCGCATGCTGGGTTCTCGTTGCTGTCTTTCTAAATTCCATATATATGCATTAATATACTGTATTGTTGTTTTTGCTTCTGGCTTACTTCACTCTGGATAATGGGCATCAACTGACGAATGGATAAGAAAGCTGTGGCACATATACACAATGGAATATTACTCAGCATTAAAAAAAATTCATTTGAATCAGTTCTACTCAGATGGACGAAACTAGATCCCACAACAAGAAAACTTAAAGATACTCTCACTGATTGTGAAGGGCTTTATCTTGAACTGGTACTTAAATTGGGAAGTCTAGCCCAGGCAGAACTCCATCATGCAACAACCGTGAGATACTATTCTTTATTCCATTGAGCTTAGTGAGGTGCACAAAGATAATTTATGATGTTTGTCATACATTTATGAACCTTAAACGTGGACTTAATGTGAATTTGTAGACCTAGGGAACTGGGGCAATGCTGAATTCTATCATGTGCTGAGAAATCTCTACCCCTTCCTAAAATCTTTGAAAAAGTGATCTGGTCAAGCAGTGCCAGGAGAGAATTATAGAAAAACACCTTTTCTATAGATTATTTCATCAGGTTTTATAGACTATATATAGTAATAAGTATCCATCATGCAACTTCATTGATTTATAGCCCAGTAGACAAAATGAAGTGTTTATTATTTTATATATTGGAAGAAATGATCACTTAAATATAGATGAAGCCCTCCTCATCAGTGGTTACAGTTATTATTGTAAAAGCTATATAATAAAACATCCTTAAAAATGGCACTGCCTAATTGCTAGTCTAAAACGCACAGAAAAAAAACAGAAGAGATGCAATTAGTCTGATGATAACCTATAGTAGGGGAGACATAGACTTGCTTCATCTCTGCAATTCAGCATCATGTGGTCTTAGCTCTCTCATCCCCACACTTCCAGAGTATAGTTAATAAACATCCAGTTCCCTCATTGAGCACCATACTCTATGTCTATAAATTCTTTTAGTATCTAAACAGCTTCCTAAGAAACATTCAAATTTTTTAAGCAAGTTTTAAATCACCTAAGTCCATAAAATATCAACATAACTTTTTACAGTCAATGGTTAGACTGACTACTGATCCTTAAGAGCTTTTAGGCTAATGGTGTGAAAAAATCATATATGTAATCCAACAGACTTTTTAAGATGTGATTTAATCATGAAACTATCGCAAAATACAAATATTTGGAAATGTTCCAAAACACATGTAAATTGGAGTCCAAAGGATTATATTGTGCTCAAAAGTCAAATATAAAATTCAAATTTCATCAGAATACAGTGAGCACATAGAATTTACCTTTCAACAGTCTATTAACTATTTGCTTAGGGTTGATTTGCCTTAGGAAAAGGGGAAAACACAACAACCTATTTTGTGCCAAAATTAATTCTAACAGTAATACATTTTGTGCTCCACTGACTTTCAATTTATTACCAGTGGAGCTTGGTTGATTGTTTTGATCTTCAGTTTATTGGCAATGAAGTAGGATTTACTGTGCCACCACCTTTCAGTAGCTTAAATGTTACTTCATTGAGCTGGTGCCTCATTGTGAAAAACTATAAGAAAATAATTTAATTCTCTATCTTTGCTTAAACCCATAATATTTTTGAGTGTGGTGGAATGTTTAATGTCAAACTTGTCTTCATACATATTTATTTTTTCAATTTCAATTCTTATGAAGTAAAATGTTCTTAGTCTAAGGAGATGCCTTTGCAATTTGATTACACTAAATCAGATGGCAATGGTTAGATAGCAAGATGTTAAATATTAGACTGCAGGTAGATTTACACCCAGGAGAAGGAAATGGCAGCCCACTCCAGTCTTGCCCAAAGAATCCTGTGGACAGAGGAGCCTGGTGGGCTGCTGTCTGTGGGGTTGCACAGAGTCGGACACTACTGAAGCGACTTAGCAGCAGCAACAGCAGCAGCAGGTTTACACCCAAACTACTATATAGGGTTTAAACAGAGTCAGAATTAAACTTTGAACAATAAACTCAAATACTATTTTAACATTCTTTTTTAAAATAAAGATAAGTCCAATGATATATACAATATTCCTTAATAAGGCTCACTTTTTTAAAAATGTAATTAATTTTTGGATTTGAAAACCCAGTTTCAGTGTCAAATAAAGGATTGTTATAAAGTATTCTGCTATTTTTTTGTCTCAAAAAAAAGGAGGATCTGTAATCTTTTTCCCATATATATATATACATATATATATACATATACATATATGTATGTATATATACACACATACTAATCTAGACTCTTTTACATTTAATTTAATGTAGATTCTCTTTCAAATTTACTTTTACCAGAAGGTACTTTTTAGATCAATTTTCTAGAAAGCACAAACATATTTTTCACATATTTTAGAACGTGAGTTTTACGTTTCTTTGAAAAACTTCTTCAAGGATTTTAGGGTTAAGATGGTACAGTGTTAGAAACACTGTGTGTGGACACTAAGCAGTCAGATGTTAATGGCATAGAGAGGATGCTGTGAGGTAGAAGCTTCTATGCTCTTGCAAAAAAAAAAAAAATCTTACTTGTGGAAATGCTTGGGTGGTGTATTTATTCACTAAGATAGGTATATGGACTAGAGGCAGGGCAAGCAGTTTTTACAGCTTGTGTGTGCTGTCCTTCAGTCAGGTCCAACTCATCGCAGCCCTCTGGACTGTATCTCACCAGGCTTCTCTGTCCATGGGATTCTCCAGGCAAGAATACTGGAATGGGTTGCCATGCCCTCCTCCAGGGCATCTTCCAGGCCAGGGATCAAACCTACATCTCTTACATCTCTTGTATTGGCATTCAGATTCTTTACCATTAGAGCCACCTGGAAAGCCCTTTTAAAGTACAATAATGGGTTATTTCTGATATTTTGCATTTCAGGTGCTTCTTTGAATTCCAGGTAGAGACATATCACAGTAGTTATGCATATTGGTTTAAAAATCAAGCAAGAGCTGCAGTCTATTTATATGGACCTGAGAATGTGCCAGCATATAGGTAACAGTTGATTCTGCGTCAGGTCTGAGGGTGAATTATAGGGTTCTTCTAGTATTTTACAAACAGGCAAAGAAAGTGGACTAGAGACTGATATCTCACTCTGTGGAAGAAGCAAAACTGCTGGTCTCATGAAAGCCAATGGTGAAGAAGTCTTCAAGGTGAGGAATTAATGGTGGTCCATTCTACAGAGTACTCCAAAATGAAAAAAAGGAAAGAATAACAACCAAAAATTTGTTGCCCTTTGTGTTTGGCAACTACAAAATTCCTTCTGAGTTCAGTAGAGCCATTTCCATAGAGTGCTGTGGACGGAAGGCAGATTAAAGAGGCTTCTGCAATCGAAGTAGACAAATTGATAGGATATCACTTTGCAGTCATTAGCTTGTGAGTAGACTACAGAGAGGGATACAGTATCATAGTGGAGTATTACAAGTTGTGCAAGATACATAAGCACCTTATAGAAGTGTTGGTTTATGGTAAGGATTTCATGCAATTTAATTATGACTATTTGTGTTTTCATGAGTAAATAAACAATTAGTGTCTCTTTTGATGTTCATTTGAGGGAAGAGGAATGACTTACTCAATGACTTACTCGATGGTGAGTTCTGCAAAAGAATTCAGAAAAAAACAATTTTTAATGTTAATAGTATCCCTTTCTCTTCTTATCTATAGCATTAATTTATGCTCTCATAATCTCTGTTTGGGATGAATCTGAAGATCTCCTTATCATTAACAGTTTCCAGACTCAATTCTGGTTACTATATCCTGCTCACAAAGGCTAAGGGATCTTTATAATATGAAAATCTAACCTTGTCACTTTATTCTTATTAAATGACTTCTTGGTGAATAACAAACTACTCCAAAATCTAGTTACTTAAAATAACGTTCTTGCTGTTGCTCAGGTACTAAGTTGTATATGACTCTTGGCAACCCCATGGACTGCAGCATACCAGACTTTCCTGTCCTTCACCATCTCCCAGAGCCGGCTCAAACTCCTGTCCATTGAGTTGGTGATGCCAGCCAACCATCTCATCCTCTGTCGTCCCCTTCTCCTCCTGCCCTCAATCTTTCCCTCCAGTGAGTCAGATCTTCACATCAAGTGGCCAGAATATCAGAGCTTCGGCTTCAGCATCAGTCCTTCCAATGAATATTAAGGGTTGATTTTCATTAGGATGGACTGGCTGGAACTGCTTCGCTGTTTTTATGTTATCTGATGATTGAATTGGTATAGAATTCCAGGTGAGAATAAGATGAATTATGCCTCTTTTAGATCTCACATAGGCAGAGTTCACTGTGAGCTCTTCAGGGGCAGATGCTCTCGTTTAGGCGGTCAGTGGAAGCTTCACTCGCGGATCTAATGCCTGGGCAGGGACGGTGGGAAGATAGGGCTGAGCTAAGACAGTCAACCAGAGAGCCTAGAGGGAGTCTCTGCATATGCAGACTTCTTAGAGGGAGACTCGGAGCTCCCAGAGAGAGAGAGTTCCAAGGAATATGAAGTGGATTCAGGCAGTCTCTTAGCTCATGTGCTGAGCACCTGACACATTTCTGTCGTATTCCTTTCATTGATGCTATTACTAAGATCAGTCTGAATTCAAACAGAGTAAAATTAATGAACTCCACTTCTCGAAAGAGAGAAGCAACAAACAATTTGAACCATCTTTAATCTATCACTCTTTTGCCCAAAACATCTTTTTTTATATATCTTTTAAAAGGCGCTAAGATGAGTATTATCTGTTTCATCCATGAATGTATTCAATTTTACATTTCAGAAAACGAAGTTGTCTAATTTTCTTGAGTACTATTCTAAGTACTTTATTTATAGTGACTCATACTATTCTCACAATAACCCCCGGATGTAGTTTCTTTTTAACAAACAAAGAAACCAAAGCACAGAGAAACAACTTTTCTTAAGTTTTCAGTTATGGAGATGCATTCAAACCTAAAAAATCTGTTCCCAAAGTCTTTGCTTCTAACGATTAATATTGGCTTCAAGATTGTTTCTTTTCCCTGGCAAAACATCATTTTTTACTTTTTATTGGTTTATCCATGTGGCAAAAGTCGAAGTGTTTCTTTCCTTTCCTTTTTTTTTTTTTCAATAACGGCTCAGTTAAAATATCCTTGGAGAATCATCTAATATTTTAAAAATATGTGTAAGGAGATGGACATATAGTCTCCTTTGGTCTGAATCCTAATATATACACTTTAGAAATTTCATGAATTTTTCCCATGCTAGTAATACTTAAAGGGTTCAGTGTATAATGGAATGTTTTATTTTAGAAACTCCCACTTTGTGTGAAGACATCATAAATGTCGTATGTTTCTAGCTGAGGTTTCATGGTGAGGCACTGACTCTATAAAAATTCAGGGGCATTGGAGAATACTATGAATGTTATTACTGTTAGTGTAGCTGTCAGGAGAATGAGGTAAGTAAGAAAATCCATATTTAATTAAAACTAAAATTGCAGGGCATATTTTGTGTTAGAAAGAAATGATATACATGTATGGCATTCATTTAATGCTTAATGAGAACATCTGGTCATATTTTTAGATTTCAAATTTAGACTGCAGAATAAGGAAAGGCCTCCTTTCCCACAGGCTACAATAGAAAGTCAAAGCTTAAGTGATATAATGAGTAGATTTATGCTATTCAATTGTGGTGTCTCTAAACCTTAATATAAAATTATACTGTGGAGGATGAGAGGTGCTCAGAGGAGACAGGAACCAATATTTATCTGGTAATCAAGGAGCTGCTCAAGAAAGAACAATGTTTGCATAATACTCACAAACCCTTGCCAGATAAATTCTTTTGGTCAGTGATCCTTCAGAAGGAAATAGAGCCTTTAAAAGAGTTCAGCATGAATACAAAGAGAGTGTGCTCTTAGAATTATATTTTCAAAGTAGTGATTTTCAGTGACTTGAATGGGGCTAACTGGGTCTCCATGCAACATTATATAAACATATCTTTGCTAGAATGAGCTCTAAAGAAGTGTTTAAGAAGATCCAAATGGTACTTTTGAAACAGTATACCACCTAATTAGTGTTGAGCCGTGTTTAAAATTGAAATGACAAATAGGATGCAAAAGTTTTGCAAATATTATGAGATTCAAATTTTTTTAAATTATTGCTCAAAATGTCCAATAAAAAGGATAGAATTGGATATAAATTAATGGTAGTGATGCTTACTTACATTGGTGAAGGAGGTGGTTCACAGAGAACAAAGTGAAATCAGAGTTCTTCTGTAAATATTATGTTAATGCAGAATAATTTTTCACTGGACTCTGGTAGAAAATGCTGCTACCTTATATTTTACATAGTATTAGGTCAATGAATAAATCATAGAAGTCATTTCAAATAAGAATGAAATAATAATTGTCTTAATAACCATGAAATAGAATAATCAAAGGAAAGGCATTAATTTTATTATTCAGTCTTGTGACAGCCATCTCTCTCTGAACTTTAGAAGCAAAGGTTACAAAGAATAATTTTATACATATAAAAATTGTCTAGTTAAATAGTGCTTGTGGTATGCGAAACAACTGAAATATATAATTATATCTTTGTTAAACTGAACTCACTTGGACCAATTACTACTCATATCTTTTACTTCTAAATCTAGTGTAGGTTAGGAACTATTTGTGTTAAAGAAGGATTTTGTAATGTACACTCCAAATTACATTTTAGGGTTTCTGTGTTTTTCTGATTTATTATTCCAAACAAAAATGAATGGATCTTACATTTTGGAAAGTCCATCAAAATTTGTAATTTAAAGCGATTATTTTGGTTCCTTGAATCAAAATGTAGTTGACTAGGTACTATTCAATACAAACAAAATTACCACCCCCGCTTAGATTAAAAATTATCAAAGCAGAATCCTTAAATAGAATCATACATTTTCTTTTTTCTCTAACAGGGATAAAAAGAAATGGATGAGGAAAGACTGTAACTTCTATGCTCATTTACTATATATATATGCATATATATTTATATGGTGCTCAGTTGCTCCAGTCTTATCCAACTTTGCAACCCCATGACTATAGCCTGCCTAGCTCCTCTGTCCATGGGATTCTCCAGCCAAGAATACTGGAGTGAGTTGTCATTTCCTTCTCTAGGGGATCTTCTCCACCTAGGAATTGACCCTGGGTCTCCTGTATTGCAGGTGGATTCTTTACCAAGAGAGCCACCAGAGAAGCCCTTTTCATCCAGGAAATCTTACAGTGCCTAAATCATACCAAGCCATTGACTACATAGAAGGTGAGTTCAATTCCCTTATTTGCTGTCACACAGAGAATCTGATCCATTATCAGTTCAATGATGAAGGAGAAAGTTTTCAAAATGAAGAAGAAATATTGCTGAAGAGGAATATAATCCACTACTATCAGGTCGGCTATAAGACAAATAAGCCCACCAAAGTACGAACAAAAGGCAACACTAGGGATTAAGTGAAAGAAATCTGACCTACAAACAAAAGAGCATTTTTCTCACAAAGGAAAGTATTTCTTTTCCTTTATGGGTGTTATTAAAATGTAATTAGTAAAAATAGAAACAAAATGCAACCAGTTAAAGAGTTTTTATGAAGTAACCGAAGAGGAAGATACCTGTGAATTAATATGTGAATGCAAAGGTGCATCTAATTCACTAAATCATTTTCTCTTCTTTGGATATTTTCACCGTAACAGAGCTCTACTTAGTGAGAGAAGTTTCTTGTATATAAATCATTTTACATTCCATGGTCTTCCTAAATTGGAACATAGGATCATTTAATTGTTTTCTGTGTATATTTGACCATGTCACCTTTCCCAGCTAATTGCATGCATTACATGTGTGCAGAGTCATGTCTAACTCTTTGAGACCCCATGGACTATAGCCAGCCAGGCTCCTCTGACCACAGATTTTTTCAGACAAGAATACTGGAGTGGGTTGCCATTTCCTTCCCCAACTGTGTCTCCTGCATCTTCTGCATTTGCAGGTGGATTCTTTACCACTAGCACCATCTGCAAAGCCTTTGTCACCCTTAAGAAAACAATTATCCAAAATAGCACTAATAACCATACTACCACTTACAAAAGACTGTGACATTTTTAAATTTGGTGCAGGATATATTTAAATTAATGAAGGTTGTAGTCAATAGTATACTTACAACAAAAACCAATTTGTTTATTCTCTCAAGACTACAAAATAGACTGGAGACCTTAGTGTGAAGGATTTGAACACTGTCTCAGCACACAGCTATATATGGGCAGAGCAGGGAAATCTACTGGCACACCAGTGATGCTTATTGTTAATTTTTTACCCTTCAGAAAGTCAATGTGTGCCTACATGCAAAGTCGCTTCAGTTTTGTCTGACTCTGTGACCCCACGGACTGACTGTAAGCCTGACACTCTCCTCTGTCCATGGGGATTGTCCAGGCAAGCATACTGGAGTTGGCTGCCATGCCCTCCTCCAGGGGATCTTCTGGACCCAGGAATCAAACCCATGTCTCCTGCAACTCCTGCACTGCAGGAGGATTCTTTACCACTGAGCCACAGGGAAAACTCCAGAAAGTCAATTCAGTTCAGTTGCTCAGTCCGACTCTTTGTGACCCCATGGACTGCAGCACACCAGGCCTCCCTGTCCATCACCACCTCCCGGAGTTTACTCAAACTCATGTCCATTAGTCAGTGATGCCATCCAACCATCTCATACTCTATCATCCCCTTCTCCTGCCTTCAGTCTTTCCAAGCATCAGAGTCTTTTCCAGTGAGTCAATTATTTGCATCAGGTAGCCTAAGTATTGGAGCTTTGGCTTCAGCATCAGTCCTTCCAATGGATATTCAGGACTGATTCCCTTTAGGGTGGATTGGTTAGATTTCCTTTCAGCACAAGGGACTCTCATGAGTCTTCTCCAACACCACAGTTGAAAAGTATTAATTCATCAATTCTTCAGTTTCTTCAGAAAGTCAATAATGAATGTGGAATATTTGACTCTGACTACTGTATTTACATTTTTCAAACAGTATAACCAAAGTGTTGTTACTGAATATTTCTCCTGAATATGTTTTTAGGTTTTGCCAATTTGGATGTCTTTTTAATTTAAATTGAAATCATGGTTGATTGAGAATTTTAAAATAACACCACATTCTTAAAGAAACTGAAAATTCTAGTGATCCATTTTTTACAGCTCAGTCGGTAAAGAATTTGCCTGCAATGCAGGAGATCTGGGTTTGATTCCTGGGTCAGGAAGATACCCTAGAGAAGGAAATGGCAACCCACTCCAGTATTCTTGCTTGGAAAATCCCATGGACAGAGGAGCCTGGTGGGCTATAGTCCATGGGGTCTCAAGAGTCAAACATGACTTAGTGACTAAACTATCACCTTTTTTAAAGAAAAAAGACACAGTGATCCTGACAATTATTTAAGGAAGTTGAATGCCATAGACAATTAATGTAATGAGCATATATCAATAACACTTGGAGAAAACACTTAAAATGTTAGCAGCGATAATATCAGTATTAATTCCATTGCCTAGTTTTTCATCAGTTTGTAACTGGAAAATTATTTTTTTTAAACTAAGCACTTGTTTACACATAGAGTTTGCTGCATACAAATAACTGAGAGTTACTTTCCATTTGCGCAACCAATTTTGACCCATCAAAGGACAGAAGACAAAGGGTCCATGTCCCAGAAATGTCTGAGGCTTTCGGAGGAGAGAAAGGAAAGTTCTAATCTTTATCTTTGCTTCTGGGGCTTGGCTTGTAAATTTTCTTCCATTAGCATCTAGTGAAATTTGCTCCAGTGACTGGGAAATGATATAGCAATGCATATTCCATGGATACTGCTGCTAGATCAGTTGTCCCTGACACTTCTGGAAGCAAGTCCGTGGCCACAACTACCTTCACTGCAGTGGTGGACGTGACTAGAGAACCTTATTCACCTAGACACTCATTGTGAATTGACTCAAAAGAAAACTATCTGGCACTTTTAGCATCTATGTAAAAAACCAAGTTCTGTCTGAAAAGGTGAGAGATTTCCTAAATATAAAATAGAGATTCGAATGCTGGGAAAATAAACCAAAATAATACATGCTCTTAAACCTGCCAGTCCCCGATAGTCTTGACTGTGTCCTGCATGCATGCGTGCTTAGTCACTCAGTCGTGCCCAACTCTTTGCAACTCCATGGACTGTACCTCATCAGGCTCCTCTGTCTATGGGGATTCTCCAGGCAAGAATACTGGAGTGGGTTGCCATGCCCTCCTCTAGGGGATCTTCCCCACCTAGGGACTGAACTCATATCTCTTATGTCTGCCTGCATTGGCAGGTGGGTTCTTTACCACTGCCCCCACTGCCCGCTGACTGTGTCACTCTTCCTTTAACCTGTATAGTGGGAGCTTGTGGCCAGGATTATAAAATTTCAGCTGTTTTCTTTAAGGTGAATAGATGATAATTTCATGAGCCTGACAAACTATTGACAGTCTATTAGGTCAATAAATCCATCAAGATTTAAAGAAGGGAAACTTGAGTGCAGAGCGGAAACAAGCAAAGGAAATAGCAGAGGCTGGGATTTTAAGTAAAGGTACTAATTACACAGTCTTGTTGTAAAAGCCTTGAGAACACCTCTTTTATGTGTGTTCAGACTTAGATGATTTTGAGAATTACCCTGGGAACTTGTTATAAATAAAGATTTCTAGGATCAACTCAGATCAAGCGAATTAGATACTCTTAGTCCTTGGCATGCTGAAGATGTTCACTAAGATTCTTGTGCTCAGATTAGTTTGGAAATTTCAGGGAAATTCAATCTTCTTTGTTGACATTAGATCCTAGATTACAGTCAGTTAGTATAAACTGTTCGGACTGAGTTCTAAGTTTCATGGGATGGCTGTGATAACTAGCAAACTGCTGTTAAAGAGACTAAGCATTGCCCTTTGGCTGACACCTAGGAATTCTTGACTTGAACTTGTTTTATTTACTAAACAACTCTCTTGGACTTCCATTAACTCTTCTGGCCTTTAAGATAGAGTGAAAAATAACTTACTATATCAAAGTTATAGCTTCTGAATTTCCTCCTGACCTAACAGCTTTTTAAATCCCTCAACCATGAAAGCATGGTATATGATATTTATCTGCTTAATAAGAATTCTTTTTCTGATTGACTGAATACTTGCCTATATCATTTACTTTAAAGTGTCCTCTTTCTATTGATCCAGATACTTAGGACCGATCCATTTTGAAAGTCACTATAATAAAAGAAGCAGTTATCACTGTGTGAAAAGAAATGAAAATATTGGTCATTCAGTCATGTCTGATTCTTTGCAACCCCAAGTCTCTTTAACATGTGTGTATATATATATGTGTGTGTGTGTGTACATGAAATAAAATAAATTCTTATGAAAAATGATTAATACACTTTTGATTAAAATTACCTCCTTGACTTTTTCAAAACTGTAGACTTTTCAGCTATAATTGGGAGGAAATTTGTATTTTGGACTCATTTATCTGACTTCTTTAGAATTCAAGAGCATGTGTGTGATGGGTGATATTTAATGTAGAGTTGAGGAATTATGTCTGTGTATATGAATGTGTGCTGTGGAGTGTGTATATATGTGTGTGATCTGTGCTGTTAGTGTAGGCTTGTGGGAATCTGTGTGTGTGTGTGTGTGTGTGTGTGTGTGTGTGTATACATGTAGTGTGTAGATGGAGAAAGATTAGAGTGTGTTATGTGTATGTTTTTGTGTGCATCTCCATATTTTTATTAAAGATTTTGGACTATCTTTACTTGTGGTACTCTCAGGAGGAAGCCCTTGTTCTACTCTGTGTCCTTCTTGATATTAATAGATTCCCCCAGGTACTTACAAACATCCACTTGTCTATGTGGCACAGATAAGCATTTCTGATTTCTTCGTCCTTCTTTATTTGTCAATATAAATAATTGACAAATTATTGCCTCAACTGAGCAATCATGCAGATATAGGAGTTTACCTTGAATTTGCTTCTAAGGTTTTGACCAGTATCCTGTCCTGGAGCTGATGGCTGCCATAGTCAAATAAATTGATACTTTAAATTTTGGCAGATGTTAAGCATACCATCTCTTACAAAACACTTAGAAGCAGAAAGCAGAATATGGGTGCTAGGGACTAGGAGGAGAGAGAAATGAGGAACTTCTCTTCAATGGGTATAAAATTTCATTTATACAAAATGAATAAATTCTGGAGATCTGTTGTAATACATTATACCTAGAGCTAACATACTGTATTGTGCACTTAAAACGTTTTTAAGAGGGTCAATCGCACAATTAGTGTTCTTATCACAATTATAAAAAGTTAAAAAATGCAAAGATGGTTCTTGAGCAGTTTTGGAGGGTTTCTAAAGGAAAAGGAGTTTGAATTAGGCATACAAATATAAATGCTAAGCAAGAAGAATAGGAAATATTAAAGGTAGATTGGCAGCTCTTCATTAATATGATTAGGCTAGAATATGTGGTTATAGCAAATCAAGCATGTGTTTTCAGTGATTTGATCCTATAAAGGGTTGTTTATTGACTATATTAGTTTGGTATTTAACTGGGGGGCTTATTCCATGTTGTAGGAATGTCTCTAAAGCAAGAAGTCCCCAAAGTCATCAGAGGCTAGAAAGCAATAATAGAATAACACAGAATGTTTTAAAGGTCCGAGAAGAACTTTCAAATATGTAAATATGCATGCATAATTTATATAGCATTTTATAGCGCTTCCCATGTGGCACAATGGTTAAGAATCTGCCTTTCAGTGCAGGAGATGAAAAGGAAGCAGATTCAATCCCTTGGTTGGGAAGTTCCTTTGGAAAAAGAAATGTCAACCCATTTCAGTATTCTTGCATGGAAAATCTCATGAACAGAGGAACCTGCTGTGCTACAGTGCATGGGGTTGTAAAAAGTCAAACATTACTGATCACAAACACATACACTCACAAACATTTTACACACAGATCACTAGATTTATCTATTATCTACTTATCTGTTACCCATGTCTATCTATCTGACACCTATCTATCTAGAGATATTATCAATATTATAAGGTTAGGCATGCAGATACTGAGATGGAAATGAAAATACAACAGTGAAAACATCAGAAAAGGATGTTGCTATCATGGAGCTGACATTGGAGTATAAAAAATCACAAATAACAGACAAACAACATGGAGAAACAAAATAATTTCAGATTATGACAGGTTTTCTGAGGAAAAAATGAGCTGGCTTTTATTTGTGCCAGTAATAATTGGTAACAGCTTATGAAGAGAGTTCTAGAAAAAGGTAATCAGTTCAGTTCAGTTGCTCAGTCGTGTGCAGCTCTTTGTGACCCCATGAACTGCAGCAAGCCAGGCTGCCCTGTCCATCACCAACTCCCGGAGACTATTCAAACTCATGTTCATCGAGTAGGTGATGCCATCCAACCATCTCATCCTCTGTCATCCCCTTGTCCTCACACCTTCAAACTTTCTCAGCATCAGGGTCTTTTCCAATGAATTAGATCTTTGCGTCAGGTGGCCAAGGTACTGGAATTTCAGCTTCAGCACCAGTCCTTCCAATGAATATTCAGAACAGATTTTCTTTAGGATGGACTGACTGGATCTCCCTGCAGTCCAAGGAACTCTCAAGAGTCTTCTCCAAAACCATATCTCAAAAGCATAAATTCTTTGGCACTCAGCTTTCTTTGTAGTCCAACTCTCACATCCATCCATGACTAGTGAAAAAAACCATAGCTTTGAATAGACAGACATTTGTTGGCAAAGTAATGTCTCTGCTTTTTAATATGCTGTCTAGGTTGGTGATAGTTTTTCTTCCAAGGAGCAAGCGTCTTTTAATTTCATGGCTGCAGTCACCATCCACAGTGATTTTGGAGCCAAAAACTACAAAGTCTGTCACTCTTTCCAATGTTTCCCCAACTATTAGCCATAAAGTGATGGGACTGGAGGCCATGATTTTAGTTTTTCGAATGTTGAGTTTTAAGATAATTTTTTTTCACTCGCCTCTAGGAAAAGGTAATAATAAGTGCTAAATTGCAAAAAAGTGAGATGGAGTTTACCAATAAAAGGGGAGAATAGTCGAGATAAGCAGGGTGGAGGTGAAAACTAGAGCAAGCAGAGTTTGTGGAACTTCTTAAATAGTTAAGATTTTATTCCAAGAGTAATAAGAACATGTGGAAGTATTGTAAATATTATAGTAGTACGATCAGATTGACATCAGATTGTCAAGCACACAAGTGGCTGAGACCACAATATAGGCAGCGATGAGGAAGTAGAGTATATGAATTTTAATTATACTTGGAGGTTGAACTCAACAGCTTTATTAATATACTTGGTGTGGTTCCTTAAGAAATGTAGAAATCAAAATGCATTCATAGGCTTGAGGCATGAAGAACTAATTAAGGGAAAATACCATTTACTGAGATGAGGATGACCAAGAAAGGCAGAATTGTATAGAGAAATCCACAGTTTTGCTTTTGATCAGTTTAATTTTAATGGACATTTCTATTTGATAGGACCTTTTTAGTTGCAAGTGACAGAAACCCATATAATACTACCTGCTTTTGCTTTCTAGTAACATTCTCTGGATTGTCCATGTTTGGTGGCTGCCAGTTAGATGGACAGTGCTCTTTCTTAACCCACAGTCTTATCCTAGAAGAGGCAATCTGGGTGAATAATGACGAATAGAAATAAGGGGAAGTAATTGCTGATATAAATACAGCCAATAAATGGATAAGACAAAAAGGAGAAAAGCCAATAATACTTTATATCTAGAAGATGATGTGGCATTTTTGCAGACATGGATAGGAGTTAGGGTCTTGTCCTTCAGAAATCTCCCTTTATTTAAGGCTGAATGTCCAAGATGGGTCCCAGTGGCTATAAGATACATTAACAAAATTCTGGGTGTGATTTTAGCTGTGTAAGTCATTTATACAGAAAATTAATTTAAATTATTCTATTTACAATCCTCATAAACCTTAATTTCTACTGGCAAAATCCATTTCACATAATAATCAGTATTTATTTAAATTGATCATAGTTTTAAATCCACCATGATATATGACTTTTGGTCTACCTCCTCCCTTAAAATACAATGATTTTCCTATTATTTTAAGAGAGTGAAATTATATTCTCATTTTCTTCTTTTTATATCACCTCTGTAATATTTTGTAGTAAATTATTCACATCTTTTTTCCATCTTATGAATAAATTTACCAAAATTAATCTATCATTGTCAAATTTTCAACACACTTCACTGCTTCTCTTCAACCATTCTTTGAAGTTAAGAAAAGCAATGACAAACCTAGACAGTATATTAAAAAGCAGAGAGATCACTTTGCCTACAAAGGTCTGTATAGTCAGAGCTATGGTTTGTCCAGTAGCCATGTATATATGTGAGAGTTAGACCATAAAGAAGGCTGACCGCAGAAGATGTGATACTTTTGAATTGTGGTGTGGCAGAAGATTCTTGAGAGTCCCTTGAATTGCAAGGAAATCAAACCAGTCAGCCCTAAAGGAAATCAACCTTGAATATTAATTTGAAGGACTGATGCTGAAGCTGAAGCTCCAGTACTTTGGCCACGTGGTGTAAAACTGTGTCATTGGAAAAGACTCTGGGGAAAGATGGAGAGCAGAACAGTATAAGATGGTTGGATAGCATTATCAACCCTCAGACATGAGTTTAAGCAAACACCAGAAGATGGTCAAGAACAGGGAAGCCTGGTGTATTGCAGTCCCTGGGGTCCCAAAGAGTTGGCTATGGCTTAGTGACTGAAAAACAACCTGGAGTTACAGTTGTGATGTATCTCAACACCATTAATATTTCCTTGTGAATGAACACTTGGAGTACTTCCAATGTTTTTTTCCCTTGTTCTTCATTTTACAGATTTCATCTGATATAGCGAATCTTTTAAAGGGGAGATATGCAGAAACTGTTGCTTCTCAAATACTTGGAAAAGACTTTGTCCATCAGTGAAGTTACAGGTCACTGTGTGACTATTAATCTGAATGATGACTTGTCTATTTTGAAACATGCCCAGATATTTGTGGTGCATCATAGCTATCATAATATCATATTCCTTAACTACTATAAATTGTGTTATTGTGGGTTCAAGATAACAATGAAGGAAAATAATCCTCAGCAAATGTTAATCAATGTCAGTTTAGGTATGACACAATGGTCTTATATAGTTACCACTAACAGTTTTAAGGCTCTTATATCCCTGCTTATTTTGATTTTGTCATTTGAATGTTATAATAGCCATGCATTTTTCTATTTTTGTTTTACTTTTCAGCCCACTTCTCCTGTCTTCTCTCTGATTTGTAGTAAATGGATTTTACTTTTACTTTGGGGTACATCTTAAATCCACACGAGGCAGTAAATACAATGATCATATTGGCCATTGCAAAGGTGAAAAGATGACTTAACCCAGGTCACAATTATCAGTGAGGGTACCTACAGGAAGCTCTTTGGTATATTCAAAATCAAGTATATTTGTGGATATCTACTATCCATATATCATTATCCTGGGAACTCAATGCCATCCTAATCTTGTTTATATATGTATGACAAGGATATGTAAATATATATATATATATATGTAAAGATCTGGAGAAAAAATATTTTTCTTTTCTGAAATTGCCTTCAAACTTGAAAGATGAAGAGAGATGTTCTACTTCTTATTTTAAAGCATGCCTAAAAACACTCACCTCCTAGGGTTTTACCCCATTTGCTCAGAAGACAGTAATGGAAAGGCACACTTTTTATGCATGCAAGGCTTTAATATATGTAAGGGGTAGAGTATCACAGAAGAAAGAAAGAGGCGGCAATCAGAGAGAGAGAGAGTAACAGACTGCCAATCCCCACCAGCCAGAATCCTTTCTCAACCCAATAGGATGTTCTTTGTCTTTAGATTGTGAGTCTCTGAAATTAATGAGACATTTCTCAGTTTTATATGTGTAGACACTGTGGCCCAAATTTACTGAGGAGTGTCTGATCACATAGCTTGAACCAGGGGTCTAACCAGGAGGAACTATCAATTTACACCTCTCTAAACAATTTACGAAAACTAGTACAGACTGCCTCCAAATTTTAAATGACTCTTTTGTGCTCCAAAATTTATACTCAAGATATACTCAGTAAATACTCAATGGCAATAGTATATTTGGTATAAACCAACATTGGGCAAAGTGTTTTAGAAGCAATTTGGACAACATTGGCACAGGTCTAGATGCTCTGTAAGAGCCATACTTGCTTACAATGACAAAAGAAACTAACGAAAAAGACTTACTGGCTTAAAAAATGGACACAGAGAAAGATCTTAAAGGAAAAAGGGGCAGTATGACAAGCATCCTGGGAAATGCTATGGTTTAACATTCAGTTCAGTTCAGTCGCTCAGTCATGTCCGACTCTTTGTGACTACATGCCCCGCAGCATGCCAGGTCTCCCTGTCCATCACCAACATCCAGAGTCCACCCAAACTCATGTTCATTGGGTTGGTGATGCCATCCAACCTTCTCGTCCTCTGTCATCCCCTTCTCTTCCTACCTTAAATCTGTCCTAAACTAAGAGTATTTTCAAATGAGTCAGCTCTTTGCATCACGTGGCCAAAGTATTAGAGTTTCAGCTTCAACATCAGTCCATCGAATGAACACCCAGGGCTGATCTTCTTTAGGATGGACTGGTTGGATCTCCTTGCAGTCCAGAGGACTCTCAAGAGTCTTCTCCAACACCACATTTCAAAAGCATCAATTCTTCAGCACTCACATTTCTTTATACTCCAACTCTCACATATGAACATGACTACTGGAAAAACCATAGCCTTGATTAAACAGACTTTGGTGGCAAAGTAATGTCTCTGCTTTTCAATATGCTGTCTAGGTTGGTCATAACTTTTCTTCCAAGGATAAGTGTCTTTTTATTTTGAGGCTGCAGTGATTTTGGAGCCCCCGAAAATAAAGTGTCATTGTTTCCCCATCTATTTGCCATGAAGTGATGGGACCAGATGCCATGATCTTAGTTTTCTGAATGTTGAGCTTTAAGCCAACTTTTTCACTGTCCTCTTTTACTTTCAGAAAGAGGTTCTTTTGTTCTTCTTCACTTTCTGCCATAAGGGTGGTGTCATCTGCATATCCGAGGTTATTGATATTTCTCCCAGCAATCTTGATTCCAGTTTGTGCTTCCTCCAGCCCAGCATTTCTCATGATGTACTCTGCATATAAGTTAAATAAGCAGGATGACAATATACAGCCTTGACATACTCCTTTTCCTATTTGGAACCAGTCTGTTGTTCCATGTCCAGTTCTAACTGTTGTTTCCTGACCTGCATACAGGTTTCTCAAGAGACAGGTCAGATGGTCTGGTATTCCCATCTCTTTCAGAATTTTCCACAGTTTATTGTGATCACATACAGTATTGTGATCCATACTATCCATATTGGCATAGTCAATAAAGCAGAAATAGATGTTTTTCTGGAACTCTCTTGCTTTTTCAATGATAATAAATAAACAATCATAAATAGTTAAACAGGAACTAAAGAAGCAATATGGAGCAAAAAATATACATTGGCTCAAGAGGAGTTAATTTGTAAGATCATTCAGAAGATTCTAATATAGCTTATGGACCATGGTGCTGACTCTTGGGAAACCACATGGAATAAAATTATGGGTGAATTATTTTCCATATTCCACCTCATGAAATGTATGGGAATTTCTAAATTGAGATTATGCTCAAGTGTTCTCTAACTGCCAAAGTTCCATGGATAAAGACAAACAGATCCAATAAATAATGTAGTATGTTGTAATTAGGAAGTTATTTAACTTACTAAGATTTTACTGATGAGGAAAAGATGGGCATTACTTAAAGATAAAATACAATGGAAAGACTGACAGTACAATCTTGAAGTAAGACACAAAGCATATGAATATGCCCTCAAGAGCCTTGATAGCTATAATAAGTTGAAAGTTGGCCTTTGCTTTATACTGCAGTTCTATGGACTTTTTAAAAATTATTTTAATTTAATGTGGCCATTGTTTGTAACCATTGTTTGGTGTAATATTGGCATAATTGTTAAGGTATATTAGAATTATTATTTTTTCAAAAAACTATTACAATAGAGTTACTGATTATTACACACAGGAAAAGAGAACTATGAATAGCCTGCTCTGGATCACTTTTTGGCTTTGTGGTGGCAAGTGGAGTTGTAAAATTGATTATGCCATCTGTTTAGGATGTTTCCAAAATGTAAAAGAAGAATACTTTTGCTTAAAATTAGGGGAAGACATTTTAGAAAGGTGAAGAATTTTTAAAAAGTATATGTTTTAACATTCAAAATAAAGATCAGGCAGAAAATAGGTTATCGACACATAAAACCTAAGTCTGAAAAATGTATACCTGGATTTCTGTAGTCACAGATTCTGAATCCACACAAATTATTCTGAAAAAAAAATTCCCAAGGTTCCCCAAAAGCAAAATATGAATTTGTGGTATACCTAGCTTCCCCAGTGACTCAGCAATGAAGAATCTGCCTGCAATGCAAGAGACAGGGCAGGAACTATGGCTTGGGTTCCTGGGTCAAGAAGATCCCCTAGAGAAAGAAATGCCAACCTTCTCTAGTATTCTTTCCTGGAAAATCCTATGGACAGAGGAGCCTGGAGAACTACAGTCCATGGGGTCACAAAGAGTCAGACACGACTAAGCAACTAAACAGCAACAACAAGCAACAATTCACTTGGAATTTTCATTGTATTTACAACTATTTAAATAATAATAACACTGCATAAGGTATTATAATTACTCTAGAGATGATTTCAAGTATACAAGAAATGTGTCAGTTATATGTAAAGTCTTTTCCCAATTTATATAGGGGTTTGAGCATTTGGGTAGGAATAAAACCAGATCTCCAAGGATAATAAGGATAAAATACAACTCAAGAAGAAAGAAAAGGTCCAGAATCTAGAAGGCTCTGCAATAGAAAAATTAGCAGAGTAATTTGTACCCAACATCCAGCACTTTTATATACCTTAGAAATCTCCAGACTCCTGGCTTCTTGTTAGATTATACAAATTCATGAAAAAAATGTTTAAGTGAAAACAAAGCCAAAACAAACTGGTAAAGTTGTGATAACTTATGACGTTTAATTTCCTGGCTCAGTAGTTGTTTAGCTACTAAGTCGTGTGACTATTTTGGGACCCCATGGTCTGTAGCCGGCCAGGGTCTTCTGTCCATCATATTTTTCAGGCGAGAATATTAGAGTGGGTTCCCATTTCCTTCTTCAGGGGATCTTCCTGACTCAGGGATCAGAATTGTGTCTCCTGCATTGACAAGTGAATTCTTTATCACTGAGACACCAGGGAATAGTCAAAATTTAATAGCCGAGGTATTTGTGAGGAGATATTTTTATCAGTATTTTCCTCCAAGAACAAAATTGTCAAAACACACTCCCTATGTTCTCCTATGCTCTCTAATATGATAAATAATTAAAACAAAGCCTTAATAAAGCATACTACGATCATCCAGAGGAAGTTAACAGTATATTTCTTTAGTTGCCAAGTTCAAAATAGATCAGGAGTAGGAACATAAATGATTATAAGATACTATCTACATGACACATGTTGCAGCTCTTTTTCTCTTTATCTCTTTTTTTCACAGTTCCAAAAGAGAATTACAGGCTAGATAGATACACAGACAAGGGAGTTACAATGAAATATGCTTGTACATCATTTTTTATATTAATATAATTGAATAAATTATAACTATATATGTTTTAAGCCTATATTAAAATATTATTGACTATATTTTAAATATAATATATGGATTTCCATCTCTAATATTTATAAAATATGGTCATAAAGATTTCTGATTTTTAATAAAAACTGAAAATGGATCAAACAATAAAAATAAGTGGAAAAAAGTGACATTCAAAAAATAGCTTTATAATATGTGGACAAGGACACTAAAAGCCTCTTAAATGAAGGAGTATATAACATTTTATTTTGATTTTAATGGGAAGAAACAATAAAACAACATTTTAACACTTTGTGGCAATCTTTTTGAAATCTTGTCTCTAGTAATAAATATGCCATTCATCAGGATTTTAAATTACAAAAGAAAATAGCTCTTACCTAAACAAATAATTTTACTGTTAATTTATCCTTTCCCAAATGCTAGGTAATCTATTGAAATTAAAACACTTGAATATACTATCATATTATCTACATTTGTTTAATAATTCAAAAGGAAATAAAACATTTAGCTTAATATTACTTTTTTGTTTCCAAAACCAGAAAGTGACTTAGTAAAATAAGTTATTTTGAAAGGTTTACAGTAGAATTCCAACAAGTTTAAGAAAATATCTAAAAAAAATCATCAACCTTAATGGTGATCTGGGCTTCCCTAGAACTCAGCTGGGAAAGAATCGACCTGCAATGCAGGAGACCCTGGTTCAATTCCTGGGTCAGGAAGATCCACTGGAGAAGGCTACCCACTCCAGTATTCTTGAGCTTCCCACATGGCTAAGACAGTAAAGAATCCACCAGCAATGTGGGAGACCTGGGTTTGATCCTTGGGTTGGGAAGATCCCCTGGAGAAGGGAAAGTCTACTCACTCCAGTATTCTGGATTGGAGAATTCCATGGACTGTTTAGTCCATGGGGTCACAAAGGGTGAGTGATTTTCACTTTCATTTTCACTTAATGGTGGTCTTGGTACTTAACCAAAAAGCACACCTAACATCTAAAGCTAAATATGTAGGTTTCTTCAGATAAATGTGGTGATTATTTTTTCATTAATGAATTTATTTTTTTTAAAATTTTCTTTACATTATTGTGTTGGTTTTGCCATACATTGACATGAATCTGCCATGGGTATACATATGTTTCCCTTCCAGAACCCCTCTCCCTCCTCCCTCCCAATTCCCTCTCTCTGGGTCATCCCGGTACACCAGCCCTGAGCATCAAACCTGGGCTGGTGATTGATTTCACATATGATAATTAACATGTTTCAATGCCATTCTCCCATATCATCCCACCCTTGCCCTCTCCCATAGAGTCCAAAAGACTGTTCTATACATCTGCATTTCATTTGCTGTCTCACATGCAGGGTTCTCGTTACCATCTTTCTAAATTCCATATATATGTGTTAGCATACTGTATTTTTGTTTTTCTTTCTGGCTTACTTCACTCTGTATAATAGGCTTCAGTTCTGTCCACCTGAGTAGAACTGATTCAAATGAATTCTTTTTAATGGCTGAGTAATACTCCATTGTGTATATGTACCACAGCTTTCTTATCCATTCGTCTGTTGATGGACATCTTGTTAACAAAGTAAGAAAATGTACGTTGATTGAAATAACACTATAATCCTTTCCAAAAAATTATTTTGAACTTGCTTAACAATTCAATTTTCCAAACATTTTAAAGGTGTGAATCCCTCTCTCTCTCTCTAAATACAATGTTACAATGTCCTGTTTTACCTTCAAATTTATAGTCTGGTCAGTCATGTTCGACTCTGTTCTGTTTAGTAATTTTTTCAAGCTGCATTAAACTGAAAATCATCAAATTAGGCGAGTGACTCTTCTGAAATCATGGATTCTTTTTGTCCAATATAAGCCCCCTACAATGTATATAGATCTGTGCCTGAACGATAGACAAATTGGCAGACACAGTCAATTATCTTTTAAAGGAAAACTAAAAAAAAAAGAAAGTTTTGTGATAGTAAGTTATGATGCACTAGGTTATGTGACCCATTCTCAACATCTTGGGTGTGGACATGAGAGCCAATTCCTAAAAGTCACACTTGAGCTGAATTTATGGGCTTCCCTGTGGCCCAGATGATAAAGAATCTGTCTGCAATGCAGGAGGTCTGGGTTTGATCCCTGGGTCAGGAAGATCCCCTGGAGAAGGGAAAGACAATCCATTTCAGTACTCTTGCCTGGAGACTTCCATTGCCAGAGGAGCTTGGCAGGCTATAGCCCATGAGGTGTCAAACAGTCAGACACAACTGAGCGACTAACAATTTCTTTCTTTCTTGATCTGATCCTGAATGTTGGATAGGATTTGGTTAGACACAGAGAAATGTTATTAACCCAAATCTATCTTAAGAGAAAAATCTATGTTATTACTGTTGAAGCTAGAGAAAGTTTCAATTTGCAGAAACTGAGACTAGTAAGAGAGAGTGTAGGAACCTCAGAACATCTACTCAAAGGCCAAGTTCCTGAAGGACTAAGGTGTTCTATTGATTTTGAGGGAGTTTTAATTAAAAACCCAAGATGAGAGTGCAAGAGTGGGGTCTGTGTACACGTGTGCTGTGCATCTAGCTATGTTTCATGCACATCTGCATGTGCGGTGTATATGATTATGTGTGCACGTGGAGATGTGTGTGTGTGGCTTTAGGATGAAAGAAAGCAGTATCACTTTTAAACAAGACGTGTAATGTCCATAAAGCCAAAAGTTAGAGTTAAAATTAAAAGTTAGTCGGGTCTGACTCTTGAGACGCCTGTGGACTGTAGGCTTCTCTCTGCATGGTATTTTCACAGCAAGGATACTGAAATGGGCTGCCATTTCCTTCTTCAGGAGATCACCCTGGGTCAGGAATAAAATCTGTGTCCCCTGCATTGGAAGGCAAATTCTCTACCACTGAGCCACCTGAGAAGCCCATTTAGAATACGAAAACTATAAAAGATATTTCTATGACTTATGGTTTTAGGATGCTTCTTTCAGAAAGTGGGCCCATGATCGGTCAAAGAGAAGACTTTTCTGATTTCAAATATTGCCTTTATCACTTGGCTAAATAGGGAAAATACAGTGACTATGTCTCTAATATTCTTCTAAAACTACATACTGTCTCAAATAGATGTTATAAAATAGAATACAGAGCATATAATATATATATATATATACATACATAATTAACACTTCAAAAGACTATAAATGCTAATGAGAACATGTCTTCTATCACCTCCTCTTAACTGATGGTTCTGTTATAATCCTGAAGGAAACGTGTCCAAACTATATTATTTAGAAAGAGATGCAAAACCCACCTTGCTTTCCTGGTCTTTGACCTCATCCAGCCACTCCTGCAGAAACTTTAAGGCATCATGGTAGGTAAACTAGTATACAGAAGTGCTTTTGTTGTTCATTCTTCTCTCTGCCATGTATCCCTATGTACTCTAAAGAGAAGGCCAGTTAAACCCAGATGGATAAACAGATTGAAATAAAAAAAAATTATAAGCACTACTATTTAAAAACCCTTATCATCAAAAAAATAAGAACAGAAGAAGAACAATTATATAACAAGTGATGGTCTGTTGAAGACAAGATGCCTGAGTTGAAATATACATATTTTTATTAAAGTTCTAACCATTTGCAAATGCCATTCTGAGCACACACTGTATAAATTTTAACTATCTTGTAGAGTACATAGCTAACATGCACAATTAAATTAGCATGCATACATACACATCCCTAGAGGTCTACACATTTAAAAACTTGTTAAGAAATACAAGCCAGTCTTATGCTGAACTCTTTGAGGTTTACATGGATTAACTTTGCACTTCAAAGAAAATATATTAAACAGCTATCAAGGCTAAACTCTGAAGAATAGTAGAAGTATATTTAGAAATATTCATCACTCAGGTTTTTCATCTCTCTGTCATTACAAATATGTTTTCACTTTATTGTATTTATCAGAGATTAGAATCTACATGTTAAATGTTTCATTTGATAATGAGCACATGACATTCATAGTCACAGTAATGTTTGTTGATGGAATCAGTGGTCATGAGACGTCTGATGTTAGTGGATTGCAACATTTCACCTTTCCTTTGATATTGCTGATGTTAATTTTTATAGCAACCTTATTGAGATATAAATTGCATGCCATAGAATTCTTCCTTTTAAATATATAATTAAATGTTTTTTAGCAGATTCACAGAGTTGTGCAACCATCACTATTATCTAGTTTTAGAACATTTTCATCATTCCCAAAAGAAACCTTATATCCATTAGTGGGTGATCTACCATCTGCCTTTCTCACTAGGTGCTGGAGACAAGACAACTGGGTACTTCCTGACTCTAAATTTGCCTATTTTGGATATTTCTTTAACAAGAAATCATATAATAAGTGATTTTTTGTGACTGTATTATTTTATCTAGTATAATATTTTCAAAGTTCATTTGTATGGAAATGTATCAATACTTCATTCTTTCATATGCTGAATAATATTTCATTGTACAGATATACTACATTATATTTATATATTCATCTATTGATGAACATTTGTGTAATTCACATTTTTAGCTATTATGAATAATATTGCTGTGAACATTGGTGTGCAAGCTTTTTGTGTGGACTTATGTTTTTTATTTATCTTGAGTATATACCTAGGAATAGAATTGCTAAATCATGCAATAATTGTTTATTTAACATTTTGAGAAAGATCAAACAGCTTTCCAAAAACACTGCACTAGTTTAAGATACTGTTAGCAGTGTATAAATTCCCAATTTCTTCACAGTCTTTCCAACAGTTGTTACAGTCAGTCTTTTTATTTCAATCATGTTTCTAATGTGGTATCTCATTTTGTACTAATTTCTATTTATCTAATATCTAATGGCATCGGATGTGATTTCATATGTGTATGTCAGATAAAGCTTGCTGTATACAAGAAATTTCCACAAAATTTGTAGGAGTAGAAGGATTGATTATACTATGATATAGATAGATAGATGATAAATAGATAAAAATTTCCATTTATTTGTTTTTCTTTTGAGTATAATTCAGAAAAATTTTTATTACCTTAGAAGACTTTAAGAATGAAACATTCTTTTCTGACTAATGGTTCCAACTTTATTTCTTGGTTGAGTCTAAGGAATCACCTATTTTTTTTATAATTATTCCCTTATTTTTACAGACAAATTTTCATGATAGATAGCTTAACATTTCAATATGGTCACTGAATTTTGAATTGGACAGCATGGAGATGAAGCCGGTCAATACTAAAGGAAATCAACTCTGAATATCCATGGAAAGGATGGATGCTGAACCTGAACCTCCAATACTTTGGCCACCTGATATGAAGAGCCGACTCATTGGAAAAGGCCTGATGCCGGGAAATACTGAGGGCAGAAGCAGAAGGGGACGACAAACGGTGAGATGTTTGGATGGCATCATGGACTTAATAGACATGAGTTTGAGAAAACTCTGAGAGACAGTAAACGCCAGGGAAGCCTGGTGTGCTGCAGCCACACAGACAGACATGACTGAGAGACTGAAAAACAAGTTGAATAATTCTAGAAGATGGGACAGTTATGATGGATTAATTTATGCCATTTTTACATTTTTATCTATATGTAGTCCAATGCAACCATTGTTAGTGCAGATGCTCTGATCCTGTTCTAAGGTTTCTGTTCATTTGGGCTTCAAGCTCCTCTTTTCATGGTGTATCTTTCTTGATCTCATCACACTCCTCAAAATAACTTATCTTTTCTGTACATCCTATAATCCAGAGAGATAACCCTATCTTTGGCCTTCAGTTTTATAGAGTGTCATTTAAGGTAGATTTACATATTTATGTCTGGATAATAATTCATTTCTGCCCCACTTTGAATTCTCAAATCTCCACATTCATAACAAGAGAAACATTCTCTTGCATGAATAATTTTATGGTAAAGTAATCTAGAATGGGTAACAGTATTATACTCTCACAAAATTTCATTTTGATAAAGATCATCGCTATCTTGAAAATGTAAGTACATAGGAACCAAAGGGTGGTATAAAGAGAAAAATTAGAAATGGTCCATTTAACAGAGAGATCAATCTTTCTCTCTGAACTGATCCAGGGGGAAAAATTCAACTCCATGTATATCCAAAGTAGGAATTCTTAACTCCACATTCACAAATGCATTCAGTTAATTTGCCGTCCTACAGAGGGTAATGTAAATCTTAACCATATGGCCATTTTTTTTTTTTTTCTGGGATAAAGGCCCAGAGCTTTCAACATCTTTCAAATTATGGTATTTTACAACAGTTCAAAAAGATTACAAAGATTGAGAACCTCAGTTCTGGGAGAATAAATCTTATTATCAGGTGACAAAATGGAGAAATTCTCTTTAGAAGTAAAATATTAATACATCCAGACTGCAAATAAGAAATTCTAGATTGTAAGTCTCAATTATTAGTAGAGTGTATTGATTTTACTTTTCATTCCTGATCTACATTTTTAATGACTTGGCAGAATGGTTTATAAAAATAAAAAATGAGTTGCTTTGAAATAATATATATAAATGCAGGGATAAATCTCATTGATATAAATATGTGACAGTGGGTACTAATTTCAGTTGAATTCATGATACAATTCAAGGAGAGGATGCATCAACAATGAACACATATGAAGATTATAGATGTGGTTCTGATTTAGGTGAACAGTTACGCTAACTGACCTTCAAGGCTCACTCTAACTCCAAGATTCTCAGTAAACCCAAGAATATAGATGAGAACATTGTGCGAAATTGTTACAATAGGTACATCTTATAGTGTGTGCCTCAAAAGCTTTCAGCAAAGCAAATACTCTCTGTGCAAGATAAACAAAACAGATAAGTAACTAGCAAAATTGATCTTATGCCATTTTAAATTTATGATCTCTTTATTAAGGAGTCATGGAATGTTGCTGGCACAGGTCCCAAAATTGCAAACATCATCAATGTTCACCCCGAGGACATTTCTAAATATTGAATTTGCAATGAAGACTGTGTATCTTCACAGTTAGTATTTGAAAACTAAAATAAGCAGTACTCTGAATTTTTGAAAGGCTTTTGATGTCCCAAACTGTTGCAAACTTTTTATCAGATGCCATGCTCCCAGCTTTGCTTGAGCTCATCCATTATTCAACAGGGATATCCTTGCTGCCTCTCCATAGAGGATCTTATCATTTCTTGCAATTCAAGACTTTTGTTCTGTTAACTCACCTTCTGTGAGGTCTGTTTATCTTTATTTCCCAAAGCCTCCACTCCTTCATCTTCTAATTAATCTCCGATTCTTTTTCTTCAAGTCAACATGCTGTTTTCTCCACACTTAACTTCCTGTGCTTTCTCTATTCTACTTTTCCTACAGTTTGGTATTCCTCTTAGATCTATAATTAAAATAACTTTTGAAATCACATCATCCTCCAAAAAAGGCTTCTCAATCAAATTGAATAAATGCTGATGACTTTCCACTAGTATATTTCTTCTTTGATTTAACACCCCATTAAACTTATCTCTTATCATTCCACATAATTAAACTTTGTGCTAAGCAAGCTTTATCATGCTACCCTATTGCCATACAAAAGAAGTCTCATTCACCTTCCATGTGAAAACCATCTTTTATACACTTACCCAGTGATTTTCTTCTACTTTCAGCAAAACTTTTCTGGTAATTTATGACATCCCTGATATGATGTCTTTTAAAGCCATTTTGCTAATGATACATTTAACCAAACTCTTTTCATATTAGCCAGGGATTGTCAAAGCAGTACAGACTCTTTGGTGTCTTAAATGTAATACATCCTTGAATATAGTATGCCAAGTATGGTTTATCCTCAGAGTAGAATTAATCCATTCTGCCTTTTATCTCTGCTTTATATTGCTAGTGATAGAACTGTGTGACATAATTGACTGTTACGTTTACTGTGGTGCACTATTAACCTACACTCAGTTTACTATTAACTAAATCCTTTTTCGGAAAAGGCAATGCTAACCCACTCCAGTCCCCTTGCCTGGAAAATCTCACGGATGGAGGAGCCTGGTAGGCTGCAGTCCATGGGGTCGCTAGGAGTCAGACATGACTGAGCAACTTCCCTTTCACTTTTCACTTTTCATGCATTGGAGAAGGAAATGGCAACCCACTCCAGTGTTCTTGCCTGGAGAATCCCAGGGATGGGAGCCTGGTGGGCTGCCGTCTATGGGGTCACACAGAGCTGGACACGATTGAAGTGACTTAGCAGCAGCAGCAGCAAATCCTTTTTACTTGAATATAGAAGACTTTTTAGAATCTTATATCTTTTTATCCAAACTATTTATTATTCCTTCCATTCAGGTTTCAGTGCTTTACCGATTTGATGAGTATGTTATTTGTCTTACCTGAGTCACTAAAATGTTTCACGCACAGGATTAATAGCTGAGTATTGTGGCACACTTTTGGAATGTCATTTGAGTCAGCAATTTTTAATTTCTTAAAAATCATGAAACCCAGAAAGAACTACACTTTATACTGTAGCCCAGAATTTACATGTGTATATTTAAATATCAGATTAAGTTTAGTAGTTGAATTTTTACTATTATGAATTAACCACTCTGATATTTTCTGTTATATTTTCTTTTATCCTATTCAGTTTTGTGTAAATCACTGGTTGTTCCTTATAGTGTTGTTTAGCCCGTGCTATGTGAGAAAACACCCTCAAGTATCATTTTCCCTGCTCACGTGTCTGCGGTTCATCCAGAATTCTGTTGATTTAGCCTGGTCTTTGTTGAGCTTGACTCAAGCTCTGTGTTGGGTCAAGTTGGCCCCATGTTGTCCATGGCCCACCTCAGAACAATGGGTTAAACTGGGTGTGTTATATCCAGAGCTATTTATAACAAACAAACAAGCAATAAAGCATATATACAGTCAGAAATGTGAAGTAATGTAGGTGATCTCAGAATATTGTCAGAAACATAAACAGCAAAATCCAATTGCACAAAGCATGTTTCAGTACCTGTATTTTGCTAACTTCTCTAACTTTGCATTCTTTAAATGTCATGAGGTTGAACCTAATGTCTATAGGGTGGAGATACATTTCGATCACCATGATCCCAAAGCAGCTCTTGTGACTCAGCCCAACATCAAGGAGAGAAGTATAGCCCTACAAGTGAGGCACCATAGAAGGGGTATAATATCTCTATCAGAAACTTCATAACCTCAGTTATGGATTGCCACGTGAGACTCTAAGCTGACAATGACCTGTTGATCAAAACTCTTGAAAAATATCAATCTCTCATATCACTAAGCCACTTGATAATTTTTGTATTCAGATCATAGTATTCCATTGATTGGAGAAGGGAATGACCATCTACTCCAGTATTCTTACCTGGAGAATTCCATTGTCAGAGGATCCTGGTGGGCTACACTCCATGGGGTCACAAAGAGTCAGACCTGACTGAGAAACTAACACTTTACATGCATTCCATTGACACAAAGCAACAGTGATTTACTGAGGTCCAGATTCTGAAAATTTCCTTGAACTTCTAGCACCAGTAATAAATAGAAATGATGTCACCTTGACATTTAATCAGGTAAAATATTTTATAATTTTCTAATCGATGTATCCTCCTATATACGTGCTAAATCATTTAGCCATATTCAATTCTTTGCTACCCTACGGACTGTAGCCTGCCAGGCTCCTCTGGCCATGGGATTTTTCAGGAAACACTGGAGAGTGTTGCCATGTCCTTCCCCAGGGGATCTTCCTGACCCAGGGATTGAACCCCAAAGCCTCTTATGTCTCCTGCATTGGCAGGCAGGTTCTTAGCCACAAGCACAACCTGGGCAGGCCCAGTGTATCCTCATCTAGTCATATATAAGGTCTCACATGACTCATCCATTCTATAATTGCACTCAGAAATGATGTCAGACTTTGGAGACTAAAGATTGATCATTACACCAAACATAATATTTATATTAAATATCCCTTCCCACATTTACTATTTTAGACAAAATATGTTATATCTTTTGTGTATCCCTTAACTACTTATTGTGGGTAAAGATGATTTTACTACTTTGGTATTTTAATCTTCGTATTAGACTTCATTGTTGATTTATAATTTTACTATATGTTTTCCTTTACCAGCGATATTATTTTTTGTAATATTCACCTTTCTGATTGCATTTTCTTTCTTTCTTTCTTTTTTTTTTTTTTTTGTCTAGCGAATTCCCTTTAACATTTTGTTTAAAGTTGGTTTACTGGCACTGAATTATTTTAGCTTTTGCCTGTCTGTAAATCTTTGGATCTCACCATCAAATCTGAATGAAAGCCTTGCCAAGTAGAGTATTTTTAATTGTAGATTTTTCCTTTTCATTGTTTAAATATATTGTGTCACTAGTTCTGGATTGCAGAGCTTCTGCTGGAAAGTCAGCTGATGGTCTAATGGGAGTCCTTGTACTTTCAGTTCAGTTCAGTCTCTCAGTCAGGTCCAACTCTTTGAGGCCCTTTGGACTGCGGCATGCCAGGCTTCCCTGGCTATCACCAACTCCAGAGCCTGCTCAAATTCATGTCCGTTGAGTTGGTGATGCCATCTAACTGTCTTGTCCTCTGTTGTCTCTTTTTACTCCTGCTTTCAATCTTTCCCAGGATCAGGGTCTTTTCCGTGAGTCAGTTCTTCCCATCAGGAGGCCAAAGTATTGGAGTTTCAGCTTCAGCATCAATCCTTCCAATGAATATTCAGGACTGACTTCCTCTAGGATTGACTGGTTGAATCTATTCACAGTCCAAGGGACTCTCAAGGGTCTTCTCCCTCCAACAGCACAGTTCAAAAGCATCAGTTCTTTGGCATTCAGCTTTGTTTATAGTCCAACTCTCACATCCATAAATGTCTACTGGAAAAATCATATCTTTGACTAGACAGACGTTTGTCGGCAAAGTTATGTCTCTGCTTATTAATGTGTTATCTAGGTTGGTCATAGCTTTTCTCTCAAGGAGCAAGTGTCTTTAAATTTCATCCTGCAGTCACCATCTGCAGTGGTTTTGGAACCCCTCAAAATAAAGTCTGTCACTGTTTCCATTTTTTCCCCATCTATTTGCCATTAAGTGGTGGGACTGGATGCCTTGATATTAGTTTTTTGAATGTTGAGTTTTAAGCCACCTTGTACTTTATATTTTGCTTTTCTTTGCTGCTCCTTAAGCTTACTAATATGAATAATTTTGCTAATTTATAATAAAATCATCCATGATGAGGGCGTGGCAACCCACGCCCTTGCCTGGGGAATCCCCATGGACAGAGGAGCCTGGCAGTCTACAGTCCATGGGGTTGCCAAGAGTGAGACATGACTGAGCAACTAAGCATAGCACAAAAGCATCCATATAAGTGTGAAATATACATGGCTATGCTACAGTATTGTTGAATGTGTTTCTATTGATATGTTGTTTACTCATGCTTTACTTCCAATGATTGCATTGATAGTTACATTTTAACATCAGTCTATTTGACTTTTTAAAATTGCATATTTAAAATTGCATTTTTCTTTCTTTCCAAAATTTCACTTAGTTTCCTAAAATCATTCACGAGACTCTGTTAGTTTATATGCTCTGAAGCAAATAATGGTGTTACTGAATTCCTTTGAGAAAGTTCCTAGACCTGTGGCCTTATTTCGGGGTGTGTGCCTTTTTAATATATTTCATCAAAATTGTAATAGTTTTGACAAAAGTGTATTTATTTTGAAATATTATTTCATTGAGTTTTAAATTTGGGGGCTTCCCTGGTAGCTGAGCTGGTAAAGAATTCACCTGCAATGCAGGAGACTCTGATTCGATTCTTGGGTTCTAGTGACAGAAGCTCCTCTGGAGAAAGGATAGGCTGCCAATACTTTGTTAGAATCACATAATACAAAGATATTTCTGTATGTTTAATTTTAATATATATATTTATATATTAATTTTCATTATTATTGTCTTGACTTGTGTTAAATATATTTAATTACTATAAAAAGTTTTTTAAATTTTGTTCTCATAATATTTTTACTAATTAAATTATATTTTTATCAACTTATTTTTCTTATTTTATTTTGGTTCAAATTACAAATGTTTATCCTTTAGAGCTAGACAATTGCAATATTTTAATTAACTTTTAACTTAAAGTTATAAATTTTTCTCTGAATACCTGAAAGTGGCATGAAATACTGGTTGTATAAGCCTATAATGTTTATTTTTAATAATCATTGGTAGAAATTGTGCTAAACAATTATTTTAAAAACACACTGTGTTTAGTTATGCATTTTACTTAAAGGACTAAGGAAAGTTCTATTTTTTTCTCTCAATTCAGTTCAGTTGCTCAGTCGTGTATAACTCTTTGCAATCCATGGACTGCAGCACACCAGGCTTCCCTATCCATCACCAACTCCCAGAGACTACTCAGACTCATGTCTATTGAGTCAGTGATGCCATCCAAACATCTTATCCTCTATCATACCCTTCTTCCCCCACCTAGAATCTTGTGCAGCATTAGGGTCTTTTCCAATATGTCAGTTAAAAAAAAAACATCAATTCTTCAGCTCTTAACATTCTTTATAGTCCAACTCTCACATCCATCCATGACTGCTGGAAAAATTTTAGCCTTGACTGGGCGGACCTTTGTTGGAAAAGAAATGTCTCTGCTGTTTAATATTCTGTCAAGGTTGGTCATAACTTCTCTTCCAAGGAGCTAACATCATTTAATTTCAAAGCTGCAGTCACCAACTGAAGTGATTTTGGAACCCCCCAAAATAAAGTCAGCCACTGTGTCCGCTGTTTCCCATCTATCTGCCATGAAGTAATCTGACCAGATGCCATGATCTTAGTTTTTGTATGTTGAGCTTTAAACCAACTTTTTCACTCTCCTCTTTCACTTTCATCAAGAGGCTTTTTAGTTCCTCTTCACTTTCTGCCATAAGGGTGGTGTCATCTGTGTATCTGAGGTTATTGATATTTCTCCCAGCAAACTTGATTCCAGCTTGTGCTTCCTCCAGCCCAGCGTTTCTCATGATGTACTCTGCATATAAGCTAAATAAGCAGGGTGACAATATACAGCCTTGACGTACTCCTTTTCCTATTTGGAACCAGTCTGTTGTTCCATCTCCAGTTCTAACTGTTGCTTCTTGACCTGCATACAGGTTTCTCAGGAGACAGGTAAGGTGGTCTGGTATTCCCATCTCTTTCAGAATTTTCCACAGTTTATTGTGGTCCACACAGTCAAAGGCTCTGGCATAGTCAATAAAGTAGAAGTAGATGTTTTTTTCTGGAACTCTCTTGCTTTTGCAATGGTCCAATGGATGTTGGCAATTTGATCTCTGGTTCTTCTGCCTTTTCTAAATCCATCTTGAACATCTGTATGTTCATGGCTCATGTACTGTTGAAGCCTGGCTTGGAGAATTTTGAGTATTATTCTGCTCACGTGAGATGAGAGCAATGGTGCTGTAGTTTGAGCATTCTTTGGCATTGCCTATTTTTTAGGATTGGAATGAAAATTCACCTTTTCCAGTCCTGTGGCCACTGCTGAGGTTTCCAAATTTGTTGGCATATGACTGCAGCACTTTCACAGCATCATTTTTTAGGATTTGAAATAGCTCAACTGGAATTCCATCACCTCCACTAGCTTTGTTTGTAGTGATGCTTCCTAAGGCCCACTTGACTTTGCATTCCAGGATGCCTGGCTCTAGGTGAGCGATCACACCATCATGATTATCTGGGTCATGATGACCTTTTTTGTACAGTTCTTTTGTATTCTTGCCACCCTTTCTTAATATCTTCTGCTTCTGTCAGGTCCTTACCATTTCTGTCCTTTACTGTGCCCTTCTTTGGACGAAATATTCCCTTGGTATCTCTAATTTTCTTGAAGAGATCTCTAGTCTTTCCCATTGTGTTGGTTTCCTCTATTTCTTTGCATGGATCACTGAGGAAGGCTTTCTTATCTCTCCTTACTATTCTTTGGAACTCTGCATTCAAATGGGTATATCTTTCCTTTTCTTCTTTGTCTTTTGCTTTTCTTCTTTTCACAGCTATTTGTAAGACCTCCTCAGACAACCATTTTGCTTTTTTGCATTTCTTTTTCTTGGGGATGTTCTTGATCACTGCCTCCTGTACAATGTCTGGAACCTTTGTCCATAATTCTTCAGTCACTCTGTCTATCAGATCTAACCCCTTGAATCTATTTGTCATTTACACTGTACAATTGTAAGGGATTTGATTCAAGTCATATCTGAATGGTCTAGTGGTTTTTGTTCTATTATTTATCTAAATGATTTTGTTAGAAAAATTCCTTGGAAAATTTCATCGTATGTTGACTTCAATTCTTTCTAGAAACAGACTTTTTTCCCCTGTAAAATTTCTATTTCTTTAGGTTGCAAGTTTAATTGAAATATATTTTTCAATATTACCTAGTCATGCCTAGACAGCTTATCTAATCTCTCTACATCTCAGTTTCCTCATTTGATAAATGGAAATGTTAATGGTAACTATCATAAAGTTAAATGAGAATAAATAAAACCTATACAAAAATATGTGCATTTATTATCTGAGATATTAGATATCTTTAAAAAATGTCTTTCATTTAGCCATCACTTGATAAATGCCTGCAATTACTGTTGTTATTATCAACAGTGTTGTTATTGCAGTCTGTATGTTGATTAAATATTTGAGCTAATGATTCTTTTTATGTGCTTTAGAACATCTCAGTTATTAAAATGATCAATTTGTGTTACTTGTTACTATATTACGCTGTTTTTTAAATAAACCCGAGATTCCACATTTTCAAAAATTCTCCATGATTTGTGTATTTGAATTTCATATTTTGAATTTTTTAAGGAATTTTCAATTTCATGTTTTACTCTTACAAATAACAGTATAAAGAAACAGTCATACTTTTTTAATTGAATTTTGATGCTTTTAGATATGAGTAACTTATTTGTTTTAATATCCTTCTGCCAAAACTGTCATGATACACAGAATCTAATGTTTTAAAATTAACATTTTTTTTCCAAGTGTAAGCTTTTGTTTCATAAAAAACTATTTGTCTTAGATGATTGGTTCATAGCTCTAAAGCAATTTCAAATCACTTATGTTACTCAGGTAAACGGTAAGATATCAAATATATCTTCAGATCTTTAGCAAGCTTCCTATTTACAGAAAGCTCCCTAAGGATTTGTTCTTTGAAGCACTGCATAATATTTAAGAGTAAAACAAAGTCACATAACAACAAAATTTGAGAAAAGAAAAAAAAAAACTTGGCTCAGAGAAACATGCACAATTTTTTAGAAGGTAAAAATCTTCAGAGAAGAACACATAATCCCAGTGCATAACAGAATGTTCAGTTCTGTTTTGGACAAACTCAGAAATTTATTGAAGAACAATGATATTTACCAAAGTCTAACAAAAGAATGTTTCATGTTTTGAAATTACCTGGATATATTTAAGTTTTAGGAAATAAATTGAACATTAAAATTAATATCTACTATAAAATATGATTTGATAAAACCAAATAAGGCTTTTTACTATGAATTTGTATATTTTGAAAGCGAATTTTAGTGGGCTAAATCACATGCATTATCAGAAAAAATTAGGCTTAAAAAACAAGGTAACTGAGTTGTCTTCACTATTCTGTGTAATTTGGACAATAATGAAGAAATTATAAAAATACTGAAATAGAGTTCATGTGTTATGTGTTTTTAAGTTCAACTTGGAAGTGCTGAGAATTTCACAACAAAATGTTTAACTTCAAGAAGCAACTTAAAAACACAAAGAAACCTTTACACTTTCATGACATAAATGCTTTAGCGAGAAAACTCTCATTCCCAGCGACACAATTTTAATGATTTCTGTGATTTATTTTTTTGTAGTGCCAAATAGTGTGAAGCTCTGAGAGGAAAGATAGAAAAGATATAGAAATGTAATCATGGGATTTTCTTTAGGTTCTAGTGCACCCTAAGTGGCTATTTTTCTTCTATTTTGTCATTTTCCTTTTAGAGAGATATTGACAGTCCAAGGTTTGTCTAGAAGAGAGTGATCTGGAAGGTAACGTTTTGCAATATGAGGAAAAACAGAAGAACACTAAAGCTCTTGCTGTGGTTGATGAGTCACTAAGTCATGGGCAACTCTTTTGCCGCCCATGGACTATGGTCCTCCAGGCTCCTCTGTCCAAGGGATTTCCCAGGCAAGAATACTGGAGTGAGTTGCCATTTCCTTTTCCAGGGGTCTTCCTGATGCAAGGATTGAACTCACCATGTGGGAATCTTCAGTGTTTTAAATGGGGACATTCAAAAGTTGTCTTAATCAATCTCATCAGGTAATTTTGCATCTGTGAAAGAGAAGGTATATTTCACATAAATAGATAGGAATTAGAGAGTAGCATTTGTTTGACATGAGGCCACTAACAAATGTGAGTAAAACAAAACATTGGGTTCTCTGCAAACAAAGGGTTCAGCCAGGCACAAGGTGAATGAGATTCTTAGGTTAGAGTGAAAATTTGAATAGATTATAGCATGTGAGCAAGATTATATTTATTCATTAGTTTTTCAATCAACAATTATCATCTAGATTTATCTTCTTTCCCTTCTGCTCCATAGATTCCATAATTACTCTAAATGTTTTACCTAGAAGACAAAGTAGCAGTCTGAATCACACTTAAAGTAAACAAATTAATGAAGTAATTATCTACAACATTTTCTCTAGGTTACTGCTTTTATTTTTATATGTGTTATATTATCTTATATTTTGAAAGACCTTCTCAGCTTATGACCCCATGTTTTTCTACTCTGTGAGATGCTTTAAAATCTCTAAGGGAACTTAGTGATTTTAAGTAAGATGTAGAATTAACAGTATAAGAATCACTTGAATTGTGTTATTAACTACAACCTTGGATGCCAAAAGATGGCACAAACTTATCTAAAAATATATGACCTAAAAGATGAACAGGTAGAGTAATGAGGAATATAGTTACCAAGCTGGCAGATGGAAATCATTATTTCTATCATTATTATTTGAACACTTGATGTCTCTGAAGTAGTTTTCAATTCTTTATTAGTTTCTTTTTTTTGCATAACTTTAAGTGGGTCATTATCATTATTTCACCAATGAGAAAACCATCACAGGAGAGTCAAAAATTTATCACATCCTACAGCAAATGAGCCACAAATAAAAGATTTAAACATCGATTTTATTCTCTTTGCTTTTTAAAACATCACCATATTTTGGTTGGTTAGACCACTGGGTATATCTAGGTAGAAGAAGAATTGATATGCAATACAAAGTTATTTCAACGAAGAGTGAATCCACAAAGGAAAAAATACCGTGTATAATTTCTAGAGCACATAATTTCTGGAGCACATGGAAGTTTGGCCTTACTACAGTATATAGAATTGTTTGACGTGGCAACGTTTTTGAAAAATTCAAAGAAACTTCAAGTTCCACTTCCCATCCTTCCAGACAGAATTTTGACCAAACATAGACTTGGGTTTTGGTTAAAGGTGGTAAATAAGACACAGAAACTAGCATGGAGCAATTTTAAACTTTTAAGGGGCTTTTAGCAGATCTATTGATTCTGGATCTTTTATATTTTTAATCTTTTAATTTTTTTTGAAAACTTAAACTATCCCTAACTGTGTGTCTTTAAAAGAAGAAAATGGCAATGCACTCCAGTATTCTTAACTGGGAAATCTCATAGACAGCAGAGCCTGGCGGACTACAGTCCATGGTGTTTCAATGAGTAGAAAAAGAGTTGGAGACTAAAGAGCAACAGCAGCTGTGTGACTTTATGTTTACGTTCTTAAAATCTCTTTTCCTTGGTTTTCTAACCTGTGAATTAGAGACTGATAACTGCTCACTGTAGTGTTTTTTCTATGTGAGAAGTAAATAAAACAATTTACTTAAATCACTATGCAGAGTATCAAACCCATGGTAATTATTTTGTAATTTGTAATATATAAAACACATTGTAATCACGTAAGGCATTATTTTGGAGAAGGCAATGGCACCCCACTCCAGTACTCTTGCCTGGAAAACCTCATGGATGGAGGAGCCTGGTGGGCTGCAGTCCATGAGATCGTTACAAGTCGGACACGACTGAGCGACCTCACTTTCACTTTTCACTTTCATGCATTGGAGAAGGAAATGGCAACCCACTCCAGTGTTCTTGCCTGGAGAATCCCAGGGACGGAGGAGCATGGTGGGCTTCCGTCAATGGGGTCACACAGAGTCGGACATGACTGAAGCGAATTAGCAGCAGCAGCAGCAAGGCATTATTTTAATCATTGTTTTGTGTCCATTTTTAAAATAAAACTTCATGTTATAAAGATTTTGATTGATACTAAATCTTTCTCAGAATATATAAAATGCTTAAGTATGTGTGGTAGGCAGAAATTTCAAAATGGTCTCTGAAAAGTGTAAAGGCATTATTTTCAAAATATGTCAATATGAGTCATCACTTCTGTAATCATGTCATTTTATACGGCTTTCATGAGAGTGTTAGTCTAAGAGGCAAGTGAGATGGAAGATGGACAGAGATAAAGGGATGAAAGCAGATTCTAGATGACAGCGAGCCAGGAAACAAGGACCTCAGGCCTACAAATGCAAGGAAATGGATTCTACCAACAACTTGCATAAACTTGAAAGGAAATTCTTCCTAAGAAGTCCAGATAAGAGCCTCATTCAGTCAGCATATTGATTTCAATCTTGTAATACCTGGAACAGACTACCCAGTTGAGCAATGGAAATTGAATACATCATCCTATGTTTATCTGTTAACATACAACTTTTTGTATGTTGATGCCAAAACAGCTAAAAATCAAATAGATTTAATATAGATAATTTCTAATTAGATGCTAATAATATTCACCTAAATTTGCGTGTGTGTGTGCTAAGTCACTTCAGTCATGTCCAACTCTGTGTGACCCCATGGATTATAGCCCTCCAGGCTCCTCTGTCCATGGGATTCTCCAGGCAAGAATACTGGGGTGGGTTTCCATTTCCTTCTCCATCGTCTAAATTTAATAATATTAAAATTTAGAGTGAAAAAAGACTTTAAGAAACATATAATCTAGAATGAAGAGAATATGTCTAGAAAAAGTAAAGAATTTGCCTTTCCTTGGTGATTTCTATTATTACGGGATCTATAGTGTAGGCTGCTAAAGAGTCATTTGGTGGAGTCTACAGCATATGTTCATCAAATATCATTGATGGCTCTGTGATTGTTTATAGGTATCCTTCCTATTATTCACTTAGAATTTACCAAGTGAATTAACTATGTTTTGGTCATTAAAGGCTTCCCTGCTAGCTCAGTTGTTAAAGAATCTGCCTGCAATGCAGGAGACCTGGGTTCAATCCCTGGGTTGGGAAGAGCCCCTGGAGAAGTGAAAGGCTACCCACTCCAGTATTCTAGCCTAGAGAATTCCATGGACAGTCCATGGGGTCACAAAGATTCAGACACGACTGAACGACTTTCACTGTTACTTTCTTGATTAACTTTCTTGCCCCACCTCTGCCGAATGTGCCCTGCGCTGATGTGGAGTAACTCTGAGTTACAAATTGAAACTCTGTGTTATGTCATTTATTGACAGGGATTTGGTGGCATAAAAATAGAATTCTAGATTTTCTAATTCCCAAGTCTCATATGCTATCCTGTAGCCTTCTATATTGCAGTGCCTCTTTTGTTCACATTCTGTATTACAGAACAACATTTATGTCTGCTTTATTATCTTTTCATTTTGCTTAATGAAGCATAATGATTTGATAGGGACACCCTGTCAATCTTGTTAGCCATGCATCTGATTGTTGTCAAAGCAAAAGTCAAACCAGACAACGTTAAACAGGAAAGAAAGACTTTATTTAAGATTATTACAATTTTGGAGATAAATTGAACTCAACTTCTAAGACAAATGGCCAAAGAGTTAACATAGGGGACTTGTAGGCCATCTGTATTTGTCTTATTGGCTTTATCCAAAGGAAACAAAACAAACAAATAAAAAAACTTACAGCTCTATGAAAAGAGCTAGTTTTATTCCTTTAAACAGTACCCTCAGACATCACCACAGAGACTCAGAGACACTATCTTTCTTGATGATTACGTTTTAAAGAATGGCTCCCAGAATCTTGATGAACTCATTACTTTTCTATAGTCCTATCACAGAATCAATAGAAAAATATTCCAGATCTTCTTTTTAAATGTTGAGCAAAAACAAAAACCAAAAAACAATATTGAAAAACGAAAGTATTTATAAGGAAAAATAATTCATGTTTTGTTTTCTTTGAATCACTAGATAAGAAGGCAAACAAACTTGGCTTTGAGCTCAGTATTTCTTATAAGCTCACATTAAGCCATTAGACCTCTTTAGACTCTAGGTTCTTTGTTTGTATAATAGAAGCAATAATAATTACATCTTATTTGTCTTAATGATTGAAAGTGATGTTTTCAGTTGCTTAAAATAGTTACAGAATATATTAAGTGCTAATTAATAATTATCGTTATTTGAAAACCTTGAGTGTGATTTTTAAGGTGTAATTATAGAGTAATCATAGCCTCTTTTCCAAAGTAGACTTTCTCTTTCCAATTTTCCCTCTTGGTATCTGCCTCTCACAAGCTCCACCCAACCTCTGCTAGATTACCTCTAGGACGACAATGTTGACTATTGCACGAGACTATGCATTTCCTTCCAATTCTAATTTCCAAAACTTTTTTCTGAGTTTTTGTCATAGTTACAATTTCTACCTCTCGCTCGAAGTCTATAAAGCAGATGGAGCATAGGTTAGTTTGAAATAAACTTGCATTTTTTGACACATTTATGATTATAAAATTAAACTTTATATCTTAGAGTTTCCAAATACTATATTGACTAACAAAATGTTTAAAACAGTCAAACACCATATGGAAACTTTGCTTGTCACTTCAGTATCTCAGCAGGGTTATTTAGCCACAGAGTGTCACCCTGGATTTACTAAGGTGGTTGATGAGTCCTGCAATGATGATTGGATGTTGATACGTCAAGATCCCCAAACACCAGGAATTTTATTTCTGAAATATGACAAAAACTGATAAATGTCAAAATGCTCTAAAGGCAATGTCATTGTTCCATCCAGCTTGGGAGAGATGCTTTCAGAATGCCAGCAGCACCAGTCCTGTCCCTATTCAGTCACCATCTACCACCATTGGACCCAGGCAGTTGTAAAAACAGTGTCATCTAAAACTTGAGCTTCTAAAATTTGCTAAAAGACAGTAAGAAAATAAATTAAGACCCAGGATGAGTCATCACGAGTTTATGGATAGAAAAAAAAACTGTATCATTGTTTATTCCAGTGCAGTTTTATTTATTAAAATAAATATTTGTGATAGAATTCAAATAGTGAAGAGACACACTAAGTGAAGTAGGCCAGACAGAAAAATAAAAATAGCATGCAATATCACTTATTCATGGAATCCAAAAAAATACCAATGAGCTTATTCCCAAGACAGAAGAGACTCACAGACATAGGAAATAAAATTATGGTTACCAAAAGGGAAAAGGGTTGGGGGAAGGGATAAATTAGGAGATTGGGATTAACATAAACATGGTACTATATATAAAATAGATAACCAAAGGACCCACTGAAACATATAAGGGAAGAGAAAGTGAATAATAATAATAATATAGACATGTTTGTTATATATATATCCACATATGTTATAATATTATATATATAAATACATACTATATGCTGTACACCTGAAACTGACACTATATAATAAATCAATTACACTTAATTTATAAAAGTAGAATTAAAAAAATAGTGGATAAACTCATTTAGAATGAGAGGTCTGCACTTGGTCTGTATTTTTCATTTCATCCTATCTTGATGACTTCAATAATTTATTCTTCTGTATTAAATTAACTTTGCTAATATTGTCCTTAAGACATATCATCCCGGTTAGGATCCCCTGAGTCTTACACTCACAGACCTTTCAGTTTCTCTGCTCTTACAACTTCACTCTCTGGTCCTGCCTTCCTCTCACATTCCTCTCAAGGACATCACCTTTGACCTTCTGTAGTTTGATCCCATGCCTTCCTTTGGTTCTTCCATGAATCAGGCACCTTCTTCATTATGTTTATGCATTTGATAGATTTCTTTAATAACATTTGTAACAAATGTGACGATTTTGTTAACTCCTGTCTTTCCTAACTAAATTTCAATCTTTGAAAATTCGGACTTAATCTGATGTTTTAATCCATTGAATATTTAGCTCCTACTATAGTGTGGGCAGGGCTTCCCTGGTAGCTCAGCTGTTAAAAAATTTGCCTGCAATGCAAAAGACCCAGGTTCAGTTCCTGGGTCGGGAAGATCCCCTGGAGAAGGGCATGGCAACTCATTCCAATATTTTTGTCCAGAGAATCCCCATGGACAGAGGAGTCTAGCAGGCCACAGTCCATGGGGTCACAAAGACTCAGACATGACTGACTAAGTACAGCACAGCACAGCATAGTGTGTGTATGTAAGTAAATGTATCCACTTATAATCAGCCACTAGACTTTCAAAGGAGAAAAATCACTATGCTGCATGATTCTATAAATTGTATCTTGCATTCATATCTCACATTTATTTATCACTTGCTTTATGCCAAACCTGTGTTACTACATGAAATTTTTTGCCCTTAATTTCATAGTAGTTTAGAAATTAAGCTCTGGAATCTGAATTCACTCCTTACAGTCTGTGTACCCTTGGACAAATTATTGTGCCACCAACTACTTCAGTTTCCTCATCTGGAAAACAGAGAGCACATTAACCAAATCAAGAAATCACTGTAAAAGAAATAAATAGTACACATAAATTACAATACAAGCCTGACACATGCTAAGCACACAACAAATCCTTGTTTTTAAAAGTATCATCATTAATAAATCTAATATGTGGTAGAAATTGTGATAGATCCTGTGTATTCAAAGTAGTAATGCAGAGTCTTTGACTTAACAATTGCTTAACATAGTTAGATAAAAATAAAATGTAGTAAAAATGAATTGTGTGCTGAAACAAAAATGTATACAAAGGACTATGGAGAACAAAAAAAGAAAAAAATAAGGACCTGTTCTTTCATGGAGATTTATCATTTTTTATGTGCTTTGTATCCACCTTTTTAGAAAAATGTTATAATTGAAATCTGGATACCTACATTAAAGTATGCAAATGATCAGTAAGCAGCTCAGGGAATTTTTACAAAAGAAAATATTGCATGAACTACTGCCCACTTCCAGAAACAGAACACCATCAGCATGTCAAATTTTCCCTCAGAGGTAAGCATGAAGATGACTTCTATTACACTTTCTGAACTCAATATAATGCAACTGACTAGTACAAACTCTTCTTTCTTCTGGCCTATTACATTTAGAATCACCTTGGTGAGATTAATTCATATCAATCCATGTAGCAGTTATTTGCTCATTCTCATTGATGAATCATTATGCATTTTAGACCTATCCTACAATTTACTTGTCCATTCTGCTGTTAATGAAAAGTAGTATTTTGTGTTTGGCTTATTGCATAAATAGTGCTGTTATGAAATTCTTATATGTGTCCATGTAAGAATACACATCTGTCTGTATTTCTGTTGCATTTGTAGACATGTTTAGATTTAACAGCCACTACCAAACTCTTCCAAAGAAGTAGTCCCAATTTGCATGCTTACCTGCAGATTATGAGAGTTCTAGATGCTCCAATTCTCACCAGCACGCCTCAATATATTTCATATCACTCTTGAAAGTCTCTATATAAAATATTTCATGAGACTAAGTCTCATGAAACACATTATCTTTAACTTGACAAATAATGATTGCCATCTGTTTTAGCTGTTCACAGCACAGATGTCGATTTTCCAAAACTTAATCATAAGATTAAACATGACCTGTGATATTGCTGATAGTTTTTAAGATAACTTCTTAAATCAATGCCTCTATGTTTAAGCATATTAATCAGTTACCTGATCCTTTACTTTCAGATTAAAAAATGGCAGTCTCAAATAATTTGAAACATTGAGAAGAATATAATTTCCAAGCCCCCAGAGATGAGTCAGCTGAACTTGGAGACTGAAATGACAAGCACATCAGTGAATGATAAACCAGCTATCAGACCTCTTTATATGCAAGTCATTCAATGAGATATCAAAATGTGGAAAATATAATGCTCCTACCAACATTTCTTGTTGAATTAATGCCCAGGTGAATTCTTCTGAAATAGTGCAGTTGTATCTTAGCAAAAACAAGAAGCATTAAAGCATCATACTTATTAGGATCCAATTTGCCACAGCAGCAGTCAAGTGCTTCAATTTCTCCCAGTGGTGATGGAAAGGGAAAGGTAAGGATAGGGAAATTTAAATTAAATTCATAGTGCAGTGAACATTTGGAATCCAATATTGACAACTCTAATTATACCTACTTCACCATCACAAGTTCATTAAGTGGTGTGAAGAATTAAAAACTACACATTTATTTTTAAAAACTATGCCATTCTTATTTTGCTTCAGATCTAATCTTGCTTCCTCCAGTTTAATGCATTTGTGATGGAGATATTTAGGATTTGGAAGGAGAGGGTCAATTATTCCTTTAATAAACAACAGACATACACATATGTAAACATACAATTGGAAAGTCATGTTACACTTAGATATACTTTTTGAAGTGTGAGCAACATAAACTATCAAATTCAAGATATCCACCAATGACTGTTTGAATCATTATGAGCTATCCAGTATTAAAATAACTTAACTAGCCTTTTAGGTCCTGCTGCTGCTGCTAAGTTGCTTCAGTCGTGTCCAACTCTGTGCGACCCCACAGATGGCAGCCCAGCAGGCTCCCATCCCTGGGATTCTCCAGGCAAGAACACTGGAGTGGGTTTCCATTTCCTTCTCCAATGCATGAAAGTGAAAAGTGAAAGTGAAGTCGTTCAGTCATGTCTAACTCTTCGTGACCTCATGGACTGCAGCCCACCAGGCTTCTCCATCCTTGGGATTGCCCAGGGAAGAGTCCTGGAGTGGGGTGCCATTTTAGGTCCTAATCATGTCTAAATTGTACTTGCTTATGAAGATATTAATTATGCAAAGTCACATTTTGCTTTAGTTTTGCAAACTCAAGAACAGAATCTTGGAAAATGAGTTATTTCCCTGCTCTTGAATGGAAAACATATATCCTGCTACTTATAACTTCTTCAGGCTTGAAGTTGATGTATGACTTATGGTTATGTTTACAAACATATTACATTACTGTTTCTGCCCAATACGAGATATCCTGGTAAGTTAACTTCTTACTATGACCACACTGTGGGGTTGAAAATATGAAAAAAATACAGTAACAGATACAGGCTACCTTTGACGTAAAAGAAAAGCAGATGACTTGTTTTCTCCTTAGCATTTAGCTCCTATCATTTGTCTGGCATAAAATAACGAAGGCATGTGTGAAACTACATTATGTTTCCATGATAGAGTTCAGTATCTTAAATTAAGAAAAACATTCAAAATTTTAATTAACATAGAAACTGTCAAGTTTCGTGGTTTCATTCTTAAAGTGTATATGGCAAACACTTTTTTTTTCTTTTGTAATGGATCCAATTAAACATTTTTGCATGTAAGTCCCTCAGGGAAATTTTAACTCTTTCAGATAGTTTTCAGATGACAGATGAAAGTACTTAATAGCTTCTTATTTTCCCTCAAAGTATAAATTAATTATTCTCAATATTTAACCAAAAGCCAAGGGAATAACTTAGCACCACAGAAAATTGATCTATATTATATGTATTAGAAATTAATCTGCACCTTATTGTTTCAAGCTATTTTCTCTAAATTGAAGCAAACATGCTTGAAAAGTATATGGATATTTGTACATGTGTATATGTGTGCACACCTACACATGTGTTTATGTGGAGTACATAGAGAAAATAAACTAGATCTTTGAAATATGCCATTTTATTTAGCATATATTTTAGCATATGCCATTTTAGCATAGCATAGCACAAACTTCTAAAATCTAACAAACTTATATTAGAGTTTATACAATGGCTTTGTATCCAAAATGATTCATTATTCCTGACAGCTATGTTTTTCCAGCAGTCATGTACGGCTGTGAGAGTTGGACCATAAAGAAGGCTGAGCACTAAAGAAGTGATGCTTTTGAACTGTGGTGTTGGAGAAGAGTCTTGAAAAGGCTCTTGAACTGCAAGGAGATCCAACCAGTGAATCTGAAAGGGAATCAATCCTGAATATTCACTGGAAGGACTGATGCTGAAGCTGAAACTCCAATACTTTGGCCACTCGTTGGGAAGAGCTGACTCGTGAAAAGACCCTGATGCTGGGAAAGATTAAAGGCAGGAGGAGAAGGGAACAACAGAGGATGAGATGGTTGGATGGTATCAACTCATGGATATGAGTTTGAGTAAGTTCCAGGAGATGGTGAAGGACAGGGAAGCCTGGCGTGCTGCAGTCCATGGGGTCACAAAGAGTAGGACACGACTGAGCAACTGAACAACAACAACAGTCTTTGGGTCGCAGAGTCAAAAGCAGCCACTGGACAACAACAAAAAAGGAAATAAGAACATGTAAATGAGATTTATTTATGATAGATGTGGTAAGATTTTGTGGCTCCACAACTCAGCTTAACTCTGAAATTAGATCTACCAATATGTCAACATGCTATGTTGCCAAAATTCTTATCCAGAAGTTAGACTATCTGAGACTCAGTGTAGTTTTTATTAAAACAATCAGCTCTTTGACCTTTGGTCCTTTGTATCAGCAACTTCTCATTAAGCCGAAGATTTTATATTAGACTGTTTACAAAACACTTTCTAGATCTAAGATTCTTAGCATGCACTTATTAAGTGTTGAGGACTTCTAATGTACTACAAAATTTTGTGCAATGTTATATGGAGTATATAGAAGATGTAGAGATTGCAATCTCTGCTCTTAAAGAGCTTAAAAAATCAATTATGTCTAGTTCAGTAATTGTTAAGAACCAGCTTTCTGTGCATGTGGTAGATTGGAAACAGCAAATAACACAGAGCCAGCCTCTGATTCCATGTAATTTGTGGAAAAGACAGATGCTTAAATCCATACTTATGACCAATTTTTGACTAGTGTTATGATAGAGGAAGTGCATAAAGGTTCAGGAATGCATATTTCAAGAGAGTTATAAATAGAAGGGCTTCTCTGGTGCTCAGATGATAAAGAATCTGCCTGCAATTCAGGAGACTCAGGTTTGATCCCTGAGTCTGGAAAATTCCCCTGGAGAAAGCAATGGCTACCCACTCCAGTATTCTTGCTTGGAGAATTCTATGGACAGAGGAGCCTGGTGGGCTGCATGGTGTTTCAAAGAGTTGGACATGACTGAGCAATGAAAAAAAATGGTGTAGAAAGTCACAGAATACCTTCTAGAAGCTAAAATCTTTTACTGAAATGTAAAGACTGAATAGATGCTAGACATGCCTACAGGAAGCAAAGACTATTCCAGATAGAAGAGGACCAGGTAAACAAATACTAGTTAGTAAGAGAAAATCGATCATTTAAGGGAACAAGTTCAGCAGAATGGTGCAGAACATGAGATGCAAAAAGACAAGATTAACAGTTTCAAAACAGCAGTGAGAAATCCAAGCTGGCATATTCTAGGTGCTGATTTGGTCAATAAAGCTCCGAATATCAGGGAAGAGTTAAACATACTTGCTTTCAAAAGGAAGCATGTCAGTGAAGGAGTCATGGATTTTTATGAGTTCAGAAAAAAAAAATTGAAATTAAAGAAAAACAGAAGAACATTTCAAAGAAGAATATTAAGCAAAATACAGAGGATAAAACATTTTTTTAAATTTTTAACATTTTCTGCATTATAAAAGAATCAAAAAGTAATTTGTGTGACTTTTTGACAGCAACCTATTTGAAAAAATAAAAATGCTAAACCATCAGTCAAAGGCTCAACTTCTTAAGAAATTAAAATATCTGTGTGTACTTCTGGAGGTGAACTTGAATGGGGATATTTATTTCTCTGCCATTCTCTCAAGATTCACAGCTGTTATCTTCCAATTCATCTTAAAGATTGCCACATTGCCTATAATTTCCTTTTGTCTTCATACCAGATATCATTTGTTAACATTTCAACAAGTGTGATAGTACTCCAGAGTAGTATAAAGACTTGCAATTGATGATACTGAAATAGATGTTTTATTCATCTTTGAGGGGGCCACATATCATTTTTCTACTTTCCTCTCTATTACCAACTAGGTATATGAAACTTCTTCCCTCTGTTGAGCATGGAAGACATAAAAATCTGAAATTTTGAGATATAGTTTTCCAATAAGTTAACATCATTTATAACTTTATAAAAAGAACATGATAACTTACCAATGTTTTCAAGGAAGTATTAAAAATTCCAAGTTCTAGTTCAAATTCATTATATATTGCTTTCAAATCTGCATATTAAAATTGTTGAGTGAAGCAATATATTATTTGCTTGATGTAACACCAAGGAAGATTTCTTAAGTCCCATCTGTGTGCAGAGCTTCAACCCCTTTTATTATCTACACTAACTCCATGGATAGTCTCAACATCATTATAACTTTGTAGGTGAAGAAGCTGTCATTCAAAGACAAGAAAAAGAGTTAAGGCCATGGCACTCAAACTTGGTAAATGTGAAGCTCAAAACTAAAACTTCTGACCCCAAAATCATGCTCTCTCCATTATCAAAATAGATACACATTTTCAATCATTAATAGTACCCAGAGGTGATGTTCTGAGAACCAGACATAAGAGAAAAAGTCAGCATAAATGAGAATCAGAAAACTAGCACCAACTTACAACCAGAGAACTAGCTTGGCCTAGTTGTTTAAAGAAGTAGGACTCTTGTTTCTGTGTAGGTTGGTTTCTTGTTTTCACCATAGCTAGCTAGGGTGAGATTTGTTATTTTCCTATCATATGCTCTAAATATCTCTCATATAATTCATTATTCGATGTCTGATAAGGGAGGGGAGCTAGAAAATGATAAACTTCTGGAGCATCAAGTCACATATAGAGTGATGAGAGAGGAAGTGAGTTTATATTGTGATGCAATTGTCTAAATACAAGATGATGCATTAATTTGTGAACTAGGTTTTATAGTTCTTTATTTTTCAAAGGAACTGCAATAAAATTTCAGAAGAACTGGAGATGAGTGGTGACAGAGTGAAAGATCAAGAGAAGTTACAGTTGGAGAGCAAGAAATAAAGCCAGAATAACCCCTTGTTCATTTTCCATGGAAGTCATGGCAAGTCGCAATGGAACAGCTGCGCGCAGGCCACTGACTTCCCCCTTATTACTAGACTTGTTATATTACAGATGGAAAGCTTAGTTGTCCAACACCCTTTGCTGCTAAGGTTGGATATAAAATAAAAGACAGTCCTAAATCATCTAGATAAAAAAATCCCTGGGCAAGATATCACTTTCCAAATTAAGAGGAAATTTTACTCTAGTATAAAGATTTTCATCCATCATTCTTCCCCTAGTTGAGAAGGGACCATGATACTGAAGATGCAGTATCCATCTTTAAACCAGTCAAACCACAGGAAAGCAGCTGTAGGGCTACATATTAAAGTGATTGAGGGAAAGGAGGGAATGAACACAAGTCCCTGAGTATAGTACTGAATTTCTCTGCTATCTCTTGAGTATCTGTCTTGGGATTTGTTTTGGATTGAATATATATAAGATATTATCTAAATCAATGTTTATCATATTTTCTATTACTTGTGCCAAATACATTTATAACTGAAAAAAAACATCAATAGAGTATAGATTAATGATAAAAACCAATAATATTTATCAAGTGTTTACTATAGTATAAATATGTCAAAACTATTTGTATGCACTACCTCTCTAAATCCTTTAAGCTTCTTTAAAGTCTGTGATAAAATAACCATTAACAAACCCACAATAAAGCTCAGAAACCTAAGTATTAAGAACTTGCCCAAATGGCCAAAATTGGTCATTAATGGAAGTAAGTATATGACTTGCTGTCTGACATGAAAGCCTATTGTCTAATGAACTAAGCATACTTTATATATATATATATATATATATATATGTATGTATATGTGTGTATATATATATGTATATATATATATGTGATGCAGTATTATTGAGTCATAAAAAAGAACTTTTGCCATTTGCAAAAGCATGAATGAAACTTGAAGACATTATGCTGACTGAAATAAGTCAGAAAAAGACAAATATCATATGATTTATCTTGTATATGACATCTCAATTAAAACAAAAACAACAGCAACAAAAAGCAAATTAATAGGTAGAACATACTGGTTGTTTCCAGATGCAGGAAGTTGGGGGGTGGGGATGGGAGAAAAGAGTGAAGGGGGTCAAAATATTTTTTAAAATTTTCAGAAGAGTGAATCGTAAGTTCCAAGAAAGAGTAGTGTTCTTTGTCACAAACAACTTCATTTTTAAAACAAGAAATGTATACTCTCTGAAATTCTTCCAGTATCAGAGTGAAACATGAATATAGCAATTATGAATATGAGTGCCAATTTTGAAAAGTAAATGAAATTAAGAGAAAAAGCAAACCTTTCTGCAAGATAGAATAAACTGTGCAACCTAGCTTTGCAGCATAAAAATGACAGTAATGAAATGAGGATCCCTTTCTTTTCAAAATTTCACTGTGAAATCCATAAATGCATAAAGATCAAGCATTTCCCATTTTTTAAAGAATTTAAGCTTTATTATAATTGCTACTCTACTGAATGCATATTCTCAGTACATATGTACGCTCATGTCTGTTTCTGAGAATATTTCCTTGCTTAATAATAATTATTTGATATGTAGACTGAAGCTCAGGGAATAAAAATGAAGAACAATTGCAAATTCTTAATTTAACACATCATATAAATTCCAAGATGATTAGAATAATGTATTAGAAGAGATGCCTAAGAGCCTAATGTAGAGTATAAGCCTGGGACATCTTTGAAGAAGAAACAAGAATTAGTGCAAAAGATGCCAATTTATAAGACAACACATTGTGGGCTAAGTGGAAATTGTAGAAGATGAGTGTCAAAACAGAGCCAGAAAAAAATTTTGTCTGTAAAAAATAATGGCTGGAATAGGACTTCTTCCTCTTCCTAGTAAGTTGGTACACCTAATACATTCAATTTTTTTGTTCAGTCTTTCAGGCATTTCTGACTCCATATGACCCCATGGACTGCAGCATGCCAGACTTCCCTCTCTTTCATTACTTCCTGGAGTTTGCTCAAACTCATGTCCAGTGAGTAAGTGATGCCATCACACCATCTCTGCCTCTGTCGTCCCCTTCTCCTCTGCCTTCTATCTTTCCCAGCACCAGGATCCTTGCCAATGAGCAGGGGTTTTTTTTGTAGTGACTCAGCTCCTTGCATCAGGTAGCCAAAGTATTGCAATTTCAAGAACAGCATCAGTCCTGACAATGAATATTCAGGACTGATTTCCTTTGGGACTGACTGATTTGATATCTTTGCAGTCCAACAGACTTTCCAAAGTCTTCTCCAGCACTTCACTTCAAAAGTATCAATTCTTTGGCACTCAGCCTTTATATTGGCCAGCTCTTACATCCAAACATCACTACCGGAAAAACCATAGCTTTGACTATATGGACCTTTTTGGCAAAGTGATGTCTCTGCTTTTTAATGTGCTGTCTAGGTTTGTCATAGCTTTTCTTAAAAGGAGTAAGTGTCTTTTAATTTCATGGCAGCAGTCACCATCTGCAGTGATTTTTCTTAAAAGGAGTAAGCGTCTTTTAATTTCATGGCAGCAGTCACCATCTGCAGTGATTTTGGAGCCCAAGAAAATAAAGTTTCTCACTGTTTCCCCATCTATTTGCCATGAAGTGATGAGACTGGATGCCTTGATCTTTGTTTTTTGAATGTTGACTTTTAAGTCAACTTTTTCACTCCCTTTTTCACTTTCATCAAGAGGCTCTTTAATTTTTTTTCACTTTCTGCCATAAGGGTGGTGTCATCTGCATCATTTCAGTTCAGTTCAGACACTCAGTCATGTCCAACTCTTTGCAACCTTATGGACTGCCACACATAAAGCCTTCCCCTGTCCATCACCAACTCCCGGAACTTACCCAGACTCATGTCCATTGAGTTGGTGATGCCATCCAGTCATCTCATCCTCTGTCACCCCTTCTCCTCCTTCCCTCAATCTTTCCCATCATCAGGGTCTTTTCAAATGAGAGAGCTTTTCGCATCAGGTGGCCAAAGCATTGGAGTTTCAACTTCAACATCAGTCCTTCCAATGAACATTCAGGATTGATGTCCTTTAGGATGGATTGGTTGGATCTCCTTGCTGTCCAAGGGACTCTCAAGGGTCTTCTCCAACACCACAGTTCAAATGAATCAATTCTTATGCACTCAGCTTTCTTTATAGTCAACTCTCACACCCATACATGACTACTGGAAAAACCATAGCCTTGACTAGATGGACCTTTGTTGGCAAAGTAATGTCTCTGCTTTTTCATATTCTGTCTAGGTTGGTCATAACTTTCCTTCTAAGGAGTAAACGTCTTTTAATTTCATGGCTGCAGTCACCATCTGCAGTGATTTTGGAGCCCAAAATATAAACTCTGTGTCACTGTTTCCCCATCTATTTGCCATGAAGTGATGGGACCAGATGCCATGATCTTAGTTTTTTGAATGTTGAGCTTTAAGCCAACTTTTTCACTCTCCTCTTTCACCTTCATCAAGAGGCTCTTTAGTTCCTCTTCACTTTCTGCCATAACGGTGGTGTCATCTGCATATCTCAGGTTCTTGATATTTCTCCCAGCAATCTGGATTCCAGCTTGTGTTTCATCCAGTCCAGTTTTTCAAATTCTGTAATCTGCATAGAAGTTAAACAAGCAGAGTGACAATAGACAGCCTTGACATACTCCTTTCCCAATTTGGAACCAGTCCACTGTTCCATGTCTGGTTCTAACTGTTGCTTCTTGACCTGCATACACATTTCTCAGTAGCCAGGTAAGGAGGTTTGCTATTCCCATTTCTTAAAGATTTTCCACAGTTTGTTGTGATACACAAAGGGTGTTAGTGTAGTCAATGAAGCATAAGTAGATGTTTTTCTGGAATTCTCCTGCTTTTCTATGATCAGATGCTGACACTCTGATCCCTGATTCCTATGCCTTTTCTAAATCCAGCTTGTACATCCGGAAGTATGTGAAATGAATGCAATTGTGTGGTAGTTTGAGCATTCTTTGGCATTGCCTTTCTTTGGGAATGGAATGAAAACTGACCTTTTCCAGTCCTGTGGCCACTGCTAAGTTTTCCAAATTTGCTGGCATATTAAGTGCAGCACTTTAACAACATCATCTTGTAAGATTTGAAATAGCTCAACTGGAATTCCATCACCTCCACTAGCTCTGTTCATAGTGATGCTTGCTAAGGCCCATTTGACTTCATACTCTAGGATGTTCGGCTCTAGATGAGTGATCACACCATCATGGTTATCCTTGTCATTAAGACCTTTTTTTGTATACTTCTGTGTATTATGTCACCTCTTCTTAATATCTTCTGCTTCTGTTAGATTCATACCATTTCTCTCCTTTATTGAGCTCATCTTTCCATAAAATGTTCCTGTAGTATCTCTGATTTTCTAGAAGAGATATCTAGTCTTTCTCAATATTTTGTTTCCCTTCTATTTCCTTGCATTGTTCACTAGGAAATCTATCTATCTCTCCTTGCTATTCTGTGGAACTCTGCAATCAGATGAGTACAAATCAAAATAAATATTTTGAGTTTTGAATGTTGATACTGGTAGAATACAGGTTTAGGAATCTTTTAATAGTTTTTGAAGATGAATATAGTAACTTCCTAATTAGTAATGCAGTTACAAATATGTTTTGTTACTTCCCTGGAGTTATTTGTTTTTACACTATCACTCACATACAATATATACATGTACAAAGCACATATCATATGCAGTCATCTATTTTTTGTTGTTATTTAGTCACTAAGTCATGTCCCACCCTTTGCAACCCTGTGGACTGCACCCCATCAGGCTCCTTGTCCTCTATACAATCATCAAATTCACATTAAGTCTGTTTTGCCAGGTATTAGAGGATCTACAGAACAGTGTGAGGCTAAGTATTTATCTTTACAAAAGACTTTAAATCTAGAATGGGAAGCAAGGTGCATAAACAGCACATCTCTTGTTCATTATATATATAATATATATATATATATAATATTTTAATTTAGTTTATTTCTCAGTATCTGTGACAAACAAGTGTATTTACTATCTAATCATACTGTTATCCTTTTAATAAGAATTTCTACATTTCTTGGTACTAAGATAAACTGTATTTTTTATAAACAGCAATATTGATAGTGTTTCAGTTATATGGTTACTGATGAAATAGATTACTTTCGGAAGTAATAATCTTATGCTCATCACATAACAAAATGAGAAGAAGTTTTGGGGCAAAGAAACATTTCTTAATTTGAAAAGCCATCAGATGGAGAAGATGGTGGACTAATCTACCAAAAAAACATCTTACAGAAGTTAGAATGCAGACTCCTTTCAAACTACAGGGGGAAGGTTTTGGCTCATGGTTGTACTCTTCTTTGCACTGGCCAGATGCCGAGTGAGATGTGTAAATTTTTTCTCTTTCAGCTGTCGGGTAAGTCTGGTCAGAATGTTTCTGTAAACCTCAAAAGACAAATATTTTCTCTCCTGCAACTATTTATCTCTATATGAATGAAAAGTGTTACAGCTTGGAAGATTAGGCCTGGGAGGCAGAACCTTGAGAAAGGGCTATTATGTTTACTTCAGTCTATACGCAACATTGTTTAACATGTTGACTAGAGGAAGGTGAAGAGCCAGCATGACTAAATTCAGGCAACAGAGCACAAGCCCTTATAGCTAAAGCAATGCTTTCAGTATGGAGTCAGGTTTGTTCTTTTCAGTTACAGTAGCTTCCATCTAATGCAGTGTATTCCACATGCTCCCCTTGCAAGATTTTCCATTTTTTAACTTAACTTCATTTATGTATTTTTGTCTGTGCTGGGTCTTTGTTGCCGTGTGGACTTTTCTCTAGTTCCAGAGAGCAGTACTACTTTCTAGTTGCAGTTCATGGACTTCTTACTGCAGTGGCTTTGCTTGTTGCAGAGCATGGGTTCTTGGGCACACCGGCTTCAGTAACTGTGCATGTGGGCGCAGTAGTTATGGCTGCCAGGCTGTAGACCTCAATAGTTAGGGCGCCTGGGCTTAGCTGTTTTGTGCCATATGGGACCTTTCTGGATCAGGGATAGAATCTGTGTCTCTTGCATTGGCAGGTGGATTCTTTACCACTGACCCACCAGGGAAGCCCAGATTTTCCATTTTGATGTGTCGAAGGCATCTGTTCAGTAGCTCAAGACCAAAAGTAACCCAGGTATCATTATTTGTCATTTATCTAGGCTTGTCATTTTTTTCCCCTTGTTGCCTCTGAAGTCCATTACCATCAAAGTACCATCACCTTTCTCCTGCAGGAGGGCAATAACTTGTCTCCTAAGTAGTCTTCAAGTTTCTACACTACACATTCTAAAATATTCTCAAGAAGCCAAACACAAAACAAAGCAAAGAACACTGAAGACTTTTACCTTAAAATGTCAATCAGATTGTTTTCTTCATTTAAAATTGTTCACAACTTCTCATTATAGTTAGAGTTAAATCTGTCATACAATTGTTGAGAAGAAAGAATTTTCTTTTGCTTTTAAAAGGTTTATTCAGCTATCTACTAATCAAATCGACACAAGACAGACTAACAGGGAAAAAAACAGTCATATGTTTAATTTTTTCCTTTTGGGAACACCATACACCTGAGAGTTCAAAGGAAAAAAGGAAATAATGAGGCATGTATTACCATTCTGAGCTAAGGAACCAGCTAGAGGCGGGGCCTCCAAGGACCAGAGAGTAACTCACAGGATGATACTGAGAAAAGCAGATTTGTGGTGATTAGTTGTTTGCCCTGCCATACAGATGGTTCACTCAAGTGAAATGTCTCTGATAACAATTCTTATTCTGGAAATGCTCCCCATTTCAATTCTGTGTATTTAAGAGAGGAACAGAACTCTCTCTTGAGGCCACAGGGTCTCAGTTGCCTTTAGCTTTAAGTTATCTTCATGGCAACATGGCAAAATTTGGGGTGTCTTGTTGTCAACCACTTCACTCTGTACATGTGGCCTAGCCAGATCTGTCTGATACCAATTTTTATTATTTTATAATTCTTGACTTTTAAGTAAAGAATTTGAGTATGTTTTCTGTATGCAAGTGGGAACATAATAGATATGGGTAAAATCTGCTTTGTATGTTCTTGGAACTAATGTCATTGATTATATGCTGTTCATCTGTGTTGCAAATTGTTATTGCTTACTTTTGTATGCATTTTAAATATAAGTATACCAATATACACAAAGCAATATACCTATATGTACCAAATGCAAACTAAACAAGCAATATGCAGCATTCTTACAAATAAAATATATATTTTGATGTGCACAAAGGGAATCTAAATATATGGCAAATTACTAATACATAGGCATATGGATAAGATGAGTCAATTTTGTAAAACTCTCAATTCTCCTCTCCCCCCAAAATATAATTTAGAAATTTGATATAATCTTCAAATCTAGAACTTGAAAAACTCATTCAAAAATTTCTAAAATTCAATTATATGTGAAAAATGTACACCTATTGAATGGGAAATATGTTGATTGTTTTAATGTGAGAAGAAATGTATATTTTATTCTTTTTCTAAACGCTACTGAAAAATAGATCTTAATACTTGACCATAATAATTTCTAAAAAAATTTTTTCACAAATGCTTTGCTTTTAGATCAATATTTAAAAACCAACACAGAATATGTGCTATAGCACATAAAATGTCTGTTTTAATTTAAAAAACAAACTTTTATGATCATCTTAAATTTATAGAAAATGAGTCAATAAAAAATTTAAAACAGTATCCAAGTACACAAACTGCAAAAGGGCCCCTTTTATATGTGTATATGAGTTTTCCTAAGTTCATAATCTGCATCTACAAATTCTAAAAGAATATGAAACAAAATGGGCATCTTATCTCTTCTTTCCTCAGAGTAAGGCATTAAAACAAAAAGTGAAAGCACACACACACAATCACACACCCACAAACACAAAGCAACAACAAAAATGGAGAAAGATAGGCACACATTCCCTTGTCATTTTTGTCCTCCCGGACTCCATTCCTGTGGAATCTAGAATCAAGTGACCAGAAAACTGAAAGGGTCTGATTTCAAAGGAGTAATCATTGATTATTCTACTGAAGCTTTATAAAAAACATTTAAGTATGAAAATAAGTGAACCGCTTACAGCAGTTTTAGTCTTACTTCCAAAGCCATATTTTATCCCCTCTTCTTGTTTCCTTTATTTCAACTGCTTATTGAATCTTAATCAGCAATGTGGACAATGAAATCACCCTATTTCCAGCCGATCTTGTAAATTAAAATATTTTTGTAAGACTAGAGGCAGTAAGATAGCCATGGGTGTACATGTGTTCCCCATCCTGAACCCCTTCCCATCTCCCTCCCTATCCCATCCCTCACGGTCATCCCAGTGCACCAGCTCCGAGCACTGGCGATCGACCTGCATCGACATGCATGGACCCTGGACTGGCGATCCGTTTCACGTATGATAATATGCATGTTTAAATGTTCTTCTCTCAAATCATCCCACCCTCGCCTTCTCCTACAGAGTGATGAAACTCAAGCAGGAAAATACATTTTGACAAATATTTTTACATACCTCCATAATATGTGGGCTTCCCAGGTGGCGCTAGCGATGATGGACAAACCTGACAATGCAGGAGACATGAGAGGGGGGGAATTGATGCTTGAGTCTGGAAGATCCCCCGGAGGAGGGCATGGCAACCGCTCCGGTATTCTTGCCCGGAGAATCCCATGGACAGAGAAGCCTGCTGGTCCATAGTCCATGGAGTCGCAAAGAGTGAGATATGACTGGAAGGACTTAGCATACATTCTATATATGCATGTGCTGGGCCTGAATAGACTTTAATGTTTATTTAGAATAAACCTTAACTTTCCTAGGAATACTTTGTCAGAGTATTAGCTCTCAGAAAAGAGTTAAAATTGTGCTTTAATTGAGAGTAAAATAAGTGAATATTTTCTTGGAAAGTAGACAGCCTGAGAATGATTATGAAAACAATAACTGGAAATAATAAAAGAGAACCTTGCAGTACTATGATATATGATGAAAATCAATCAGCCACTACCAATAACATGCACAGTGGAATATTACTCAGCATTATAAAAAAAAATCATTTGAATCAGTTCTACTCGGGTGGACGCAACTGGAGCCTATTATCCAGAGTGAAGTAAGCCAGAAGGAAAAACAATACAGTATCCTAACGCATATATATGGAATTCAGAAAGAAGGTAACGAGAACCCTGCATGCGAGACAGCAAAAGGAACGCAGATGTATAGAACAGACTCGTGGACTCTGTGGAAGAGGGCAAGGGTGGGATGATATGGGAGAATGGCATTGAAACATGTTAATTATCATATGTGAAATCAATCGCCAGCCCAGGGCTAATGCTTGGGGCTGGTGCACCGAGATGTCCCAGGGGGAGGGAATCGGGAGGGAGGAGAGAGGGGGGTTCTGGAGGGGGAGCATATGTAAACCCATGGCGGTTTCATGTCATTGTATGGCAAAACCAACACAATAAAAAAAGAAAGAAAGAAGGATAAAGCAAGGAGGCAGAAACAGGTCAAGGAAATTTTCAGTGTGTCAGGAGCTGAAACAGCCTGTGGCCAACAGACAGACTCTCTGACTCTCGGTTTCTTCTTCAGCTGGGGGTGAGGCTGGATAAGATATTTCAGGTTGCTCTGGTTCTCTCCACCTTGTGTTCTCTAGACTCTGGTTCAATAAATATGAGCTGATTCACTGAGAAAAAAATAAATAAACAAGTAAAGAGCTAAGCAATGAAAGTATAGAAAATAATAAAATATTTGGTTGATGATGAAGAAGCATTGACATTAGTCAGTGGAAGATGCTACCTGCATTGTTTCCCTGTTTCAAAGTCTTTAATTTTTCTGAAAATAACCAAAATTAAGCAAAATTAACATTAATACCTCTACTGGTAGATATTGAAAAATAAATCCTAATCTTGATTTTGACTTTGGTTTTAGCAGTTAAAAATCTTAAAAATTATCCACAGCTACATATGAATATGAACTTAGGTTTTTTTCCTAATTCTTTATTTTCAGATTTTTAGTTACTCTTGAAATTAAGAAGAATTAAAAGTATTTGGTAAAAATAATTATCATTGCTTGGCTTGTTGCCATTATATTGCTCATTTGTTATCAGTCAATAGACTGTTAGCTTAAACAAAATATTATTTTCTCTTGTAAATATCTTAAATATAAATGATATGTATAAAATTTCAGTTTATAAGTTTATACATAGAACAGGTGGTAGGAGAATGAGTAATTATTTTCTTTGAGTTTTTCTATATTTCTTGCTTTCCATAAAAAGTATTTATAAGGAAGATAAAAGAAAAATATTTTTTAAAAATCTGCTTGATCATGTGTTGACCAAGAGGAGATAGAGGTTAAAACATTTCAGGTGTAAAGAAGATGTGGTACAGATACATGATGGACTATTACTTGGCCATAAAAAAGAATGGAATGATTTTATTGCCATAATATGGGTACAACTAGAGATTACTATACTAACTGAAGTAAGTCAAACCGACAAAGACAAATATCATGATACCACTTATATGTGGAATCTAAAAATCAGTACAATTGAACTTATTTACAAACATTAAAGTCACAGATGTAAAAAACAAACTTACAGTTACTGTGGGAAGGAGAGGAGGGATAAATTGGGCAATTGGGATTGACATATACAAAATACTATATATAAAACAGATAATTAATAAGAACCTACTTTATAGCACAGGGAATTCTAGTCCATAATCTGTAATGACCTATATGGGAAAAGATTCTAAAAAAAAGTAGATGCATGTATATGTATAACTGATTCTCTTGCCTGTATACCTGAAACTAACACAAAATTGTAAATCAACTATGCTTCAATACAAAATTTAAAATAAATAAATGATATGTTGTTAGAAAGCTCATAACATCCTATAGTTCACAGTCAGAAGTACAGTTATTGTCTAAATTAATAAGAAAGGGAACTATGTGGTAATGATGACTTACTTGGATGCTGTCTCTCTGAGGGCAGACATTATTTAATGTATTCCAAGTGCCTAAAACAGTGTGAGTACATAGAATTAACTCAATACATATTTATTAAATAATAAAAGTATTACTTTTCTCCATTCTTACACTTTATGTGGGGTTGCTAACACATTTCACTAATTTATAGGTATTGCTATAAACTTCATCTGTAAAAAAGAAATGGAACTACATAAAACTAACTGTTTATGCACAAGGAAAGAAACTGTCAAAGGTAAAGATGGCCTACTGGATGGAAGAAGATATTTGCAAAAAAAAAAAAAATAAGGTGCTAATATTCAAAACATACAAAGAACACAATATTAGTTTAAAAAAAACCCAAAAAATCAAACATCTAAAATAATATAGGACCAGAGGACATGAATAGACTTTTTTTTTTTCCGAAGAAGACAGACACACAGCCAGTGGATGCATGAAAGAATGCTCAGTATTACCAACACTCAGGGAAATGCATCAAAACTGTAATGAGATATCATCTTGCATTTGTTGGAATGAGTATTATCACAAAGAGACTAAATAAGTGTTGGGAAGAATGTGGAGAAAAGGAGATGCTTGTGCATATTTGGAGAGTGTATAAATTGGGGCAGCTGCAATAGAAAGCATATGGAGGTTCCTCAAAAATGTAAAAGAGAACAACCATATCATTCAACAACTCCATATCTAAGTGGTTTTCCAAGGAAAACCAAATTAGAAATTGCAAATATGTGTGCACCCTTATCTATGTTCTTTGTAGCATTATTTACAATAGCTAAGATATTGGCCCATCAAGAGATGAATGGATAAAGAAGATGTGGTATGTATATGTGAAGTTGTTCAGTTGTGTCCAACTCTTCGTGACCCCATGGACTATAGCCCTCCAGGCTCCTCTGTTCACGGGGATCCTCCAGGAAAGAATAATGGTGTGGGTTGCCATTTCCTTCTCCAGGGGGTGGTGTGTATATAAATACACTCTTCCCTATGGCTCAGATGGTAAAGAGTCTGCCTGAAGTGCTAGAGACCTGGCTTCTATCCGTGTGTCAGCAAGATCCCCTGGAGAAGGGAATGAAAACCCACACCAATACTCTTGCCTGGGAAATTCCATGGACAGAGAAGCCTGGCCTGCCTAATCCATGGGGTCTCAAGAGTCACTCACACATATGTGAGTGACTAACACATCCATTCATATATATATATATATATATATATAAGAAAAGACTGTACACATAGACATCACCAGATGGTCAACATCAAAATGAGATTGGTTATATTCTTTGCACCCAAAGTTGGAGAAGCTCTGTACAGTCAGCAAAAACAAGAGCCTGAGCTGACTGTTAGCTCAGATCATGAACTCCTTATTGCCACATTCCAACTTAAATTGAATAAAGCAGGGAAAACCACTTGACCATTCAGATATGACCTAAATCAAATCCCTTACGATTATACAGTAGAAGTGAAAAATAAATTTAAAGGACTAGATCTGATAGACAGAGTGCCTGATGAACGATGGATGGAGTTCACAGGAGACAGGGATCAAGACCATTCCCAAGAAAAAGAAATGCAATGGAGATGAGCTTGGGTAAACTCCAGGAACTGGTGATGGACATGGAGGCCTGGTGTGCTACAGTCCATGGGGTTGCAAAGTCAGACAAGGCTGAGAGACTGGACTGAACTGATATAAGCATGCATACATATATACACACACCTCTGAACATATGAGTGTGTCAAGTGAGTGAAAGTCGCTCAGTCATGTCTGACTCTATGACCCCATAGCCTGCCAGGTTCCTGTGTCCATGGAATTCTACAGACAAGAATAATGGAGTGGGTGGCCATGTCCTTCTCCAGGGATATGTGATATATACATATATAGAGAAAGACATATATTACACATACACACACAAGTACACACAGTGGAATACTATTCAGCCATGAAACAACATGTCTGAACCTAGAGAGTACTATGCTAAGTGGAAATACTCTCATGATGAGAACAAATACCATATGATTTAATTTATATATGGAATTTATGAACCAAAACAAATGAACAAACTACAAAATGGAAGCCAGTTTATAGACGCAGATGACAAGCAATTGGTTGTCAAAGAGAGGAGAACTAGAGGATGAGTGAATTAGATGAGGATGATTATTTCATTTATGAAGTAAATAAGTCACAGCAATTTAGGGTACAGCATAGATAATATATTCAATAATATTTCAATGTTTTTGCCTTGGCTGATAACTGGTAACTAGGCTTATTGAAGTGGTCATTTTGTAATATAGAAAAATATAAAGAGCTGTGTTGTACACCTGAATCTGATACAAAGGTGTAAGTCAATTATACTTCTATTAAAAAAAAGAAAAGAAAGTGATTAGCAGATCTAAAGACTATCTCTGATAGATAAATGAGAAACCATCAGTGAGTGAGAAAGACATTAGGATGATTAACGCAGCATTTCCTGTCGGCAGGAGTATTTGTAATCAGTTATACTCAAAGCAAGTTATATATTTTACTATAATTATGTGGAATCCCTATTCAAAATGAACCTGTATAATGATGTCAGGAGCTATTTTCTCCTTGTCTTTAGACTGCATTTTTATCGCAGTTAGTGATTTTATTATATATAAAAAAAAAAACTGCCATCATCTGAAACTTTACTTCTTTCCTATTTCTCAAAGTATTTGTGAGGCTAAATTCCTAGTCTAAACATTTACCTTCACTTCTGCTAATATTATATACATAGCTGAATCAGGTCTGAAATACATTTTGTAAAGCAGAAGTTATGGGAGAGTAGCATTACAGAAAAATGAGAAGATTGATACCACTGCCTTCCCTGACAGCTCTGCTCCTATTAGCAGAAGGTTCTTGAGATGGCAGGATAAAGCCCTGGGCAACATATGCTATGACAGTCGTGGTCATGGCCTATTTCTGTTATTTCCTTTTTAAGTTGACTTGCATTGTTAGCAATTTCCTATTCGTCTATGAGGTATCTCTAAGGCACTGCTAGGGTTAGGATTTAATGTAAAGGGCACAAGGCAGTGATACTAAAAGTGAAAAAGAAAGAAAAGATGGAAACTGAACAATAAATGAATTACAGAAGCAATAGAATGTGTTAAAGTGAAATATTTTATTGCATGTATTAGGAATAAAATTGAATTGCATATTCATATCTCATTTGTTTTAACACTCTGATACAGCATTTTGGATGTCATCACCTGTCCAGGAATGTCTTCTTTTCTCTGCCCATCTAGATGCTGTGTGAAGAAAGTCAATCATTTCTTGCCCCTATCTGTCAATTGTCTTTTTATCCATTCAGTGTATAAGAAACCTGATTTTTAAACTGGTATGAGTATGACATTAACAATCTCTATGCTGAATCAGGCATGGTAACCTGGAAAAATGTATATTTCTGATTCAAGATATACTGCATTATCTTAAACAATTTTTTGACTATAAAAATGCAATAATATGTATATTAATGTTTCTTGATTTACTGTGAAATTCAGTGTTCTGCATGTAGAATTTAAATATTCTGAGATTTCAACTGTTTTTCTTTATCCTTCAGAAATTATTTCATACCTCCTATGTACAAAATAACAGTTTCATTATGTTTCTCATGTAATGTTATGCATATCATAAGCGATTGTATAAAATAGGCATCTACACTCAAGGAATTCATGCCATAATAGTAGGATTTGGAGAAGATTTTCAATACAAAATACTGTATGTTATTGGCATAAGTTTCTACTGTTTTCAAATCAAAATGGATTTTGATTTGAACATATAGTTGAACCATAATATAACAAGTGGTTGTAATGTGGATACACAATCAAAATAATTTATACATACATAGATTCTGATGGCTATACAACATATCTCCAGTGTATTTTAGTGTATCTGTGATTTTAAATTCTTTTATATAAGAATTCAATATATTTTCCTCAAGACATTTTGTTTTGTTTTTATGGTACAAATTCATCCCAATTTCCTTTCCAAAACGTCTCTGAATATGAGACTATTCAAACCAAATAAGTGCCCTTGAAATGTATTTTTCTATTGCATATAAGTTTTTTCCATTATAAGCCATTATCATAAACAGAGACATTGTTGATATCCCAGGGAATAGACAAGCATTTTCAGCCTTTGCTGAGATCTTAATTTTGCTTTAATAAACTCTAACTAAATTCTTGGATTAGCTCATTCTTTATAATTGTGCAATATTTTTCATCCTTTTCTATTACTTTTCAAATCAGAGGACTTCTCCAGGATTACCTTAATTCACTGACTTTGCACATTCTCTTTCAATTGTATAACATAAATGCCTTTCCCTCTTCAAGGACAAATATTTTTCTCCTGAACATTTCCAGTAATTTAATATTCTGCAAACATTTATATATGCTCTTCCAAACATTTAATTGAATTTCATATAATGAAAATTTCATATAATGAAAAGTTAACCCATGGTTTACAATTTGATTAGTTCTCATATGAGGCTCACACACCTAGACTGATTGATATATAGCATTATGGATAAACATTTTAGGAAAATTATATGTTTCGCCACCACACTTTAGTATTTTTCAACTAGAAAGAATTTGTCTATATCAATGGTGCATGATTCTTCTAATTTACTGAACTTTTTTCAACAAGATAGTATAATCAATTTTTTAAAACACAATAGGGCCAATGATATTTCTTTTCCCTTTCAAAATCTTCTGCTTAGTGGCACAGTCGAGTCCGACTCTTTGCGACCCCATGGACTCTAGACCACCAGGCTCCTCTGTCCATGAGACTCTCCAGGCAAGAATATTGGAGTGGGTTGCTATGCATTCCTCCAAGGGATCTTCCCAACCCAGGGATTGAACCCAGGTCTCCCTCATTCCAGGTGGATTCTTTACTGTCTGAACCAACAGCGAAGCCCTTCAAAAGCTTAACCTAGGCATTTTTTAAAGTGCACTTGATTTCTTGCATCAAGAAGTTCTAGGCCTATCTCTCTTTCTGTCCCAGATTTATTGAGGTATGATTGACAAATAAAAGCTGTATATAGACAGTTCCTGACTTAGAAGGATTCCACTCTTTTTTTTTTTTTCAAATTTACAACGGTGCACAAACATGCCTTCAGTACAAAGTATACTTCAAATTTTGAATATCCCAGTACTAACAAAGGGCAGCAGAAAGGATAGTCTTGCCTGGAGCTGAGCAGTGGTGGCAGTCACAGCCCCTAGCCCACCAGGAAACCTCAAGGGTGAGCAAACTTTACACTTACAAGCAGTCTGTATCTGTAAACCATCCTGTTTTCACTTTCAGTACAGAATTCAATAAATTACGTACGATTTTCAACACTTTGTTAAAAATAAGCTGGTGTTAGATGATTTTTTGTTTCCCCAGCTGTGGGCTAGTGTAAGTGTTCTGAGCATGCTTAAAGTCACCTAGGCTAAGTTATAATGCTTGGTAATTTAGGTATATTAGATGCATTATTTATGATACTTTCAATTTATGGTGGGTTTATTGGGATGTAACCCCGTCATAGCTGAGGAATAATCATTCACTTAAGATGGAGAGGGCCAGTGGTTGAAAGTCTGCTTTCCCAGGCGGGTTCAACCCTGGTGGGAGCACTAAGATTCTGCGTGCTGTGGGGCAACTAGAGAGTTGACATGTCTGCAACTAAGACCCAACACAGTCACAAATAAACAAATAAAATATATATTTTAAAAATGTACAACATGATCTTTTGATGCATATATATGAAACCTTTGCCATAATAAAGTTAACTGGCATACCAATCACCACAGGTAGTTACTATTTATTCACTAATTTATTTGTAGGACACTTAAAATCTACTCTCCTGACTCTAGGCCCGATCGAATCATTTTACCCCAGACAATTTTTTATGTGCTTTACAAAGGAGACATTTTATGAGTTTGTCTCTAGAAGATGATTATTACAGACCAGACTCACCAGTTGGGTGTTCATGTTGCTTTTTCCCATCTGACTACCAAGGTAAAGCAGCATAAACTGCCATGTGATGACAAAGATTTTCCTTTTTTCACAAAAATCTGAAATTGATTTAGTGCCACTCTTCTTTTTCTCTCCTGTTTCCACGCACACTATAGAATGCCATCTGTATACAGCCGTGTGAACCTTGTGTTTATGGTTGCTACAAAATTTAGCTCCAGCTTACTGAGCTGAGAAAGATTTTAGGTTGCAGTGTAGAGGAAAACAAGGTCACTTCAGAAAACAGTTTGGCAGTTCCTACAAAATTAAACATATGATATCAGCAATTACAGTCCCAAGTGTATATTCAAATTAACTAAAAATTTCTGTCAACTCAAAAATATGTACATGAATGCTAATAGCAACATTATTTGTAATAACCAAAAAGTGCAAACCACTCAAATATATCAATTGATTAATGAATAAATAAATTGTGGTATAAAGATATAATATAACATTATTTAGCCATAAAAATGTTACCAATTTATTCTATAGCATTGAGGAAACTTAAAAATATTCTGCCTTTTGAAAGACATTAGATGCAAAGTCTACATAGTACAGTTTCATCTACATGAAATGTCTAGTATAGAAAACTTTATAAAGATTAGGGATTGGATAGGTTTTTTTAATTAACTTTAGTTGATTTATAATGTTATGCCAATCTCTCCTGCAAAGTTTCCTTCTTTGAACTGACAAAATGATCTGGAATTAGTTAGTCTTTATTGCACAATTCAGTGAATATACTAAGAATCAGTCACTTTTACACTTCGGAACAGGGGACTCTTTAATTCTAATTTTAAAAAATGTGAGGACAAAAGGTGGATATTTGTATAGATTGAGACATTATATACCTCTGTTTTTGGTCATATTGGAAAAAAAGAGGGAATGGATTTATCGTCCCTTCTCAAACTACTAAGAAATTTGACAAAATATATCAAACAGTTCTCAAGATGACTTTGAATATTGTGCAGCAAGAGAAATGCTTTCTGAGAGATGTGAAACAGACAAGGGGATTTTCTGCCATTCTAGGTTACTCAGTGGAGAAATATTCCATGAATACCACAGGGAAGGAATAGAAAGGAACAGACTGGTGAACTTTGTGAGTTGAGGAAGTGGAAACCAGAGTCCAGAGAGGCAGAGACATCTAGCATTTGGATGATTGTCTAAGTAGAAAAAGCTCTTGACACTAAAAAATAAATTAAAAAAAAATTGCACAAATAAGTTAGGCCCAGATTTTTGTAGGGTGCTTGTTCATTATAGAAATATCAACTGAATAAACAAACAAATAAAGAAATAAAAATTAAAATATAATGCTTCAAAAGTTTGAAATATTAGGGAAAATCCAACTAAAGAAATGCAAGACTTGCACACTCAAATCACTGCTGAAAGGCATTAAAGAAGAGCTGAATATGTGGAGAGTTATACTTCTTCTAGAGCTTAGAAGTCTCAGTTACAATGACAACTTTCCCTAAACTTACCTATGAATTCCATGTGATTCCTATCAAAATCTCAGCAGGATTTTTGTTATTAGATATTGACAAGATGATTATAAAATTGATATATAAATGCAAAGAACCTAGAATAGTAATAGCATCTTTGAAGAAAGAAGAACAAACTTGAAAGATATGTCTCCTGAATGTTAAGACCATTTTGTAAAGCTTCAATAATCGCTCCTGCATGATATTTGTATCAGGGATCAATGAAACAGAATAGAGAGTATAGATCAAGGCCCACTTACATATAGTCAATCGATTTTAAACAAAAATCAAAGATAATTCAGTGGAGAATCTGTAAATCTTTAGAACAAGTTTTACTGGAACGTTTGGATATTTATGTGCACAAAATTAATGTATGCCTATGCCTGTTCCACATACAAGATTAACTCAAAATAGACACTAAACCTAAATGTGTTTCACAAAACTATAGAGCTTCTAAACAATACTTAGAAAAACATTTTTTGACCTTGGCAAAGCAAAAAGTTCTTAGATATATCAAAGGCAAATTCCATAAAGAAAAAAAATCCATTAATTTGATGTTATCATAATTAAGAAAGACAAAGCTAAGAAAGCAGGGAAGAAATACTTGCCAATCTGATAAAGTATTTATATAAATAATACATGAAGAACTTTTAAAATTCAATATTAAGAAAGAAAACAACCTAATAAAAAATGAACTGAAGTTCAGAAGACAGCTTAGCAAAGGTGATATCTTTTTCCAAATGACGGCATTAAAAAATGCAAAACATGATAAGTCATTAGAGAAATGCAAATGAGAACCCTAGTGTGATAAAATATAGCACTTAGAATGGCTAAAATAAAAATGTTGACCATACCAAGTGTTGATAAAGATACGGTACAATTTGATCTCTCTTAAATTGCCTGTGGGAATACAATATGGTAAAATCAATTTGACAGTTAACTTCATAGTTTAAAGCTAAACATGGGCTTCCTTGAGGCTCAGTAGTAAAGGAGCCACCTCTTAATGCAGGCAGCACGGATTTGATCCCTGGGTCGGTAAGATACCTTGAATGAGGAAACAGCAACCCAGTGTAGTACTCTTTCCTGGAGAACCCCACAGACAGAGGTCCTGGAGGCTGCAAACCGTGGGGTCACAGAGGATTGGACACAGTCGAGCAACTGAGACACATGCACCCTAAAACCTAAACAGCGTGAACATATGACCCGATAATTTCCTTCCTAGATATTTATGTAATAAAAATGAAAGCTTGTATCCAAATCAGGACACAACCCAAATGTTCGTGAGGAGATAAAATGCTAAGAACATCACAGTATATCCATGCAGTGGAATACTAAGCAGCTATAAAAAGGAATAAATTATCAATGAATTCAGTAGCATAAAGGAACCTGAGTGGAAGAAAAGAATACATACCTTAGAATTCACTTCAATAATTCATTATATGTATATTAATCTATAGTGATCCAAAGCATGGTTTGGTTGCCAGGAGGAGAGACAAGAGAGAGAGAGTGGGTCCAAAGGGCAAAATAGAGAGATTACACAAGGGTGGAAGAAAACCTTGGGGCATAAAGCATATGTTCACAGTTTGATTACAATAACAGTTTTACAAGTGCATAAACACATCAAAATGTGTATAGTTATATACTTTAAATGTGTGCAATCATTTAAATATTAGTTGCACTTCAATAAAGTTTAACAGATTTTTAAAAACCATAAACAAATCTCCCATCTCTGTACTGCGTGCCAATCAGATGGCTACAGAGACAAACACATGTCATTTTTATAAAATTATACCCTAGAGAACATAGTCTGATTTAGCCAAACAGGTAAACAACAAGAAGAAACCAAGAAAGTAAGAAAGACAAGAATTCTGTGTTCAGACAATTTTGGAACTGTCTAATTTTGAAAATCCTTTAAATAACAATGCCACAAAATCATAAATCTATGTAATTTTCAATTAAAAAATTTGGAGTTAGGTGGTTCTTCTTGCCTCAGAAGCTATAGAAAACATAATCTTGAGACAAGCTTTCAAAATAACAAATAATAAGAACTTTATTTTCAAAAACTCAGGCTTTGACAAATATCCTAAAGAATTATATTTGAGGGTACATTGCTATTCTAATATTATTATATCTGTAATTCTCTTAGTCCCAGTATATAATGGCATGCTAAGTCACCAGTCATGCATGACTCTTTGTGACCCTATCTGTCCCTAGGATTCACCAGGCAAGAACATTGGAGTGGGTTGCCATTTCCTTCTCCAGGGAATCTTCCCCACCCAGGGATCCAACCCAAGTTTCTTATGTTTCCTGCATTTGGCAGGTGGGTTCTTTACCACTAGCATCACTAGTAAGCCCCCATATGATGGCAGCTGTCCTCAGTAAAATTATGTCAAATCACAGTATTTTGAAGGAAACCCTTATGATTCATATGATAATTTAACACAATATGTTACTTAGTATTATGGAAAATAAAGGTCCAGAATAAAGAGCTGAAATTGTACTGGTGATGTGCATAGATAGTTACAAGATATTAAACAAGAAAATGTAGAAAATCATATACTTTTTCTATAAATTAGCCAAAAACATGTTATATATGTGTGTATCTGCATATGCATATATGTATTTTTATGTGTATTATTCCATGAGCACAGAGAAAAATAGAGGCATGCATGTTAAATAGTCAATGTATTTCTCATGGAGTAACAGTCTTTAGGGAACACAGTAGTAAAAAAGGAACATGCTGAAAATTTGTAGCCTAATAACTGTGCACCCCTTTTTAGAAAGTGAAGTACAGTATAGTTGATTTACAGTATTGTGTTAGTTTCAGGTGTACAACAAAGTGATTCAGTTAGTTCATTCCTAATTTATCCCTGCCTCTCCTCCTTTCTCACAACCAGGAGTTTGTTCTCTACACTGTGAGTCTATCTCTGCTTTGCAAATAAGTTCATTTGTATCATTCTTTGAGACTTCACACATAAATGACAGCACAGGATAGTCATCTTCCTTTGTCTGGCCTTTTAAATATACTACAATGCATAACAAAACAATAGATTTATTATTTTAACACTGTCTAGTATAACAGAATAAATGCTATTGGATTCAGAATATATAAGAATATGCATTTAAATTAAGTCATATAAATGCTGACATGTAATTCTTTGCAAACATAAAAATATCAGTTTCATATCATTCAAACTGATACTATAATAATTTATGCAGATTTTTTGAAGGCCACAGATTCTGCACAAACTTTGATTTAGTGAGACTCCATATACAGTATTTCCAGAAGAAAAATGTATGCATTTATTTGAAAATAAAATATTATTGATTAGATATTTTCTAATAAATTGTCAGATTATCCTCAAAGCAAAACTTCCTATAATGGTATAGATAAAATTACAGATGAAAGGATGAAATAAAAACTAAATACTCAACTGACTTGGGGAAAAATTAAAGAAAATTATTTTGGATGAGGGACAAAAGTACAGCAAGAATCCAGAAGTAAGTCAGTCACTGAAGCTCTAGTGTTCTTAGAGGTCTCTGGAGATGTCTGCTGTCTTAGACTCCAGATTTCAATGGATCAAAATGATGATGTGAAGGCTGAATAATAAGCAGGATAAAAAATCTGATCTGAAACTCTCTAGTTGAAAGGAAAAAAATAAAACATCCTTTATGGTGATGAGGAATGGTACTTAACTGTCTCAGATATGACTATAGATAAAGCAAAAAAAAAAAAAGCAGGAGAATAAAACTCAGACAATTTTAACCATATGTATTTACTTGATGTTGGCAACATTTCACTCCATGTTTGCCACATATCTCCACACACACACACACACACACACAAATTAAGTGGTTCAGATTGATTATGTCCCAAATATCTAAGGGAAGGAATACATGAATCCTCTCTGCTGGAACACACTTTAGAACCAAGCTTCATAGAATTTCTATAGATAAAACTCCAGTAAATAGAAATTCATAGTAAACCATTATGAGAAACTTAAGTAGAAACAATCCTCACTCTGTGAACTAGAATCAGCAGAATCAATAGACAGGAGAATCAGATACAATGAGCTCGCATTATCAGCAAAGATTAAACTACAAAATGATATAAACTAAAACATGAATACATTTAAATTATGAAAAATCATAACAAAAGTATAATAAGGTAAAAGAGAATGAATGGACCATGCATATATGAAAAATATAGCTTCTAGATATAAAAACAGAAGGATGAAGAATGTAGATCCTTAGATATCACAATGAATTCCAGCCTATGACAGTGCAGAGCAGTAAGATACAGAGAAATCCTTTAGTCAGCATAAAATGCTGTAACTACCAAAACTTACAAGTATGTAGACAAATTAATGAAATTACAAAAGTCATAAGACAGTGAAATGAATCTTTGAATTACTATGATAACATAATTATCAACCAAATATATATATAAATTAGGGTAAAGTCTGCTTTAAAACAGGGCAGTTTTTTTTTTTTAAAAATTAAAGCATACAGGATAAACTACAATTAAAATTTTACTAATGGAAGTTCTAAAAACTACTCAAAAACAAGAATGATACTGACCACACACAAAAATCAAATTTTGAAAAGTATAAAGCAAAGACAAAAATGAGTCTAAATATATTAATAGTCACATTCAATGAAAATAACAAATTTTCTAAACAGAGCCAAAGCTTTTTAGACTCAATTAAAAATAATCCAGCTTTTAAAAAGGATTTTTAATTGAAACACAGTTATACAAAAAAGAAACTGAAAGCAAATTTATGAAAAAAATTGTTGGGAAAATATGAGCAAAAATAGAAGGTTTTAGTAATAGCAAGAGAAGCAATAAACTTTAAGATATAAGCTAAAACCAGAAAAAAAGAGAATGATTACATATTGATTAAAAAGATTCATTTACCAATAAAACATAGTTGGTAAAGTTTACAACAAATAGATTATATGTATATATTTTTAATAATATATTTTCTATACATGTAAAGAGAAATTCTAATGGAAAATACTTAGAAAAGAATAATAAGAAAACATATCTATTTAGGATAAAGTTAAAGATAGAAACAAATAAATTTAAATGCCTCATTTATAATAAAAAATGATGTAAATTAAGTATCCAAATTAAGAAACAAGCATATTTTAAAAGGGGAAAAAAGAAAAAGAAGAATAGCAGTAATAAATATATACATGAATAAATGTAGAATACAATGGTATAAAATTAAAACTCACAGCTGCTTTCTTGAAAATCCTAATAAAATTGATGAAGTGTAAGACACATGATCCCATACAAATGTATGCAGGGGTGAAGAAATGATGTTACTATGAAAGGAGATATACATACAGAAAAACACCAAAATGATAATTAAAGGGTATGCAGACCATATCTTGGGGTCAAAATGAAACTGGATAAAAAGAGAACAAATGAGAGAACAATTTATATTTACAATGTTAATTCAAGAGAAACAGAAGCCACACAATATTTGATATCTGTTAAAGTCATTTAATCACTAGTTTACAGTTTTACACAAGGATAAATCTCAGTTCAATCATTCAATTTTTCAGATTATTTGTAACATACCTTTAAATGAATCGAAGAACCAAAACATATGAGGAAAAATGATAAGGGACTAATCTTAGCTCACAAACATAAGTTGAAAAATTATTAAGCTTATGTAAATTATCAATGCAAATCCTCCTCAAAAAAGAGTATATTACGACAAGTTTCGGCTTATTTCAAGAATGATGAGTAAGTTTTAAAGTAAGTAAAACAAATCTGTAAATGCAGTTTGATAGTTTAGTTTATTTTGAAAAATGGAAAAAGAACAGGATAGAGAAAATCATTTGACAAAATTCAGCATGATTTTATTGTTTAAAAATATCTTCTTGTATGTTACAAATAGAAAGGAACTTTTAGTGTGTATCTTATCAAAGACCTGTAGCAAGTACCATATTCAATTAAAAATGATAAAGCTACTAATTTAACGTACAGAACATGACAATATGCCTGTTCTCATGACTTCTATTCTACATTTACTTTGGACACCCTGGAGAGTGTGGTAAGATAAGCCCTTGCATAATTTGCAGCATAGGAAAACATGCTTTGGAACTGTAGTGTTGGAGAAGGCTCTTGAGAGTGCCTTGGACTGCAAGGAGATCCAGCTAGTCAATCCTAAATGAAATCAATCCTAAATATTCTAATGCTAATGCTGAAGCTCCAATGCTTTGGTTACCTTATGCAAACAGCCGACTTATTGGAAAAGACCCTGATACTGGGAAAGATTGAAGGCAGGAGAAGGGGACAACAGAGGATAAGATGATTGGATGGCATCACTAACTTGATGGAAATGGGTTTGAGCAAGCTCTGGGAGATGGTGATGGGCAGGGAAGCCTGGCATGCTGCAGCCCAAGGGGTCACAAAGAGTTACATACGCTGATTGAGGGAACAACAAGGGAAACTCAGAACTTAGGCAGCACAAAAGAATGAGCAGGGCAGAGCTCAGCTTTGCATTCTAAAGCTATTCTTTTGCAAACTTGCTCGTTAAAGTCAACCTACCTCTTCATCTGGGGTTTCCCAGGTGGCACTGTGGTAAAGAATTCTCCTGCCAATGCAGGAGCCACAAGAAACTAGGGTTTGATGCCTCTGGAGGAGGAAATGGCAACCTACTCCAGTATTCTTTCCAGGGAAATTCCTTGGACAGAGGAGCCTGACAAATTGCAGTCCATGGAGTTAAAAAAAGTCAGAAATGTCGGACCTGACCGAACACATGCACACACGCATACCTCTTCATCAACCACTTAAGAGAAAGGATGGATATTCTGGCCTGAAATGAGTTTAGAGATACCTTTTTCCTCATGGAAACCAGAGTGAGGGGAAAATATGCTTCTACTAAAACATAGTCATTAAAAAGAGAGAAGATTCATGGTGTCAGCCTCACATTCTTGAGTTGACTAGCCTTTCCTTCCACTAAACTGGAACAAAATTAAGTATCCATTACATAAATTGTTCAGTAAATCTTGAAATCACACATTTTATAATTATTCTCAAAGCATGGTAGAATGTACTGATATGTTTTATGAACTGCACAGTTCGATAGAAGACATACAGATGACCACTCAATCTAAAAGAATATATTAGCTCACATGGAAAACACAATAAGGACATGTGAAATCATACCAGTATAGATTATGACTGTATTTCTTGTCTACACCCATAAGACCTCAGCTATTTTTATGGTATCTTTTCAGGACTGAGAACTTGTCTTTTTTTTTTTTTTTTTTTTTCCCCTGAACACAAATTGAAATGCTCTATAGCTCTGTGGCCTGCTGGAACCTGATGTCAGGATCCAAATCTCTGTTACTATGGGTACCAGATACTACACAAGATTCACATAGTAGCCAACATTTTTTCTCTTTCTGAAAAGCTATTCATTTCAGAGAAAAAGGTTAATGGAGCCTAGCAATTTTATATTTCACATTTTATATATTTGTGAGACTTAGAAACATATGAAATGATATATATGAAAGTATATAAGTAGTAATGGCATATATTTTAATTTTCTGTTACTTTGAATGCACCCAGATTATGAAAATAATCAGCCTTCAATCTAAAACTAGATCATCTCCGATTAATAAATTTATGAATTTTCTTAATGGATAGGGAAAAATATTAGCTGGGAGTTCACTTTCATAGTCAAATTAAAAGGATAACTAAGTAGACAGTTGGAAAAGATTGGTTGATTAGTTGAGCCTGGACATTTTGCACACACACACACACACAAATCACACAAATGTTAAGGTCTCAGGTAATTTTCTTATAATTTGTGGGTATTATAATTTCTTATAATTTGTTGGTGATTATTAGAGAGAAACTTAGAACAGGATACTAAAGGGTGTGTTCTACTAATTCACTCTAATGGGAGCATATAGGCTCAGACATCATCATGGAATTGAAACAGGACTCTTAGCTGCAGTCTTTGCACCCAGACACCCCTCTATTCCAACCCCTGGAGTCACCCCTACCCTTACCCCATGTAAAGAACCAACTTACCTCCCTTCAGGTAGCAAGCAAGGGAGCCTGTTACTTGTTTTGGCTCCCTCCTATTGCAGCTGTTGGTGTTCAGTAGCCAAGTCATGTGTGACTCTTCACAACCCCATGGACTGCAGCATCAATTCTTAAGCGCTCTGCCTTCTTTATTGTCCAGCTCTCACACCTGTCCTATTGCAGCAGGAATCCTAGTAAACCTTGTCTGAATTTCTTGCCTGGCTTCTTATTATTTCTGTTGATTAAGGAGACCAAGAATTGAGATCAATAATATAATGATATAGCAAAATAAAAATACAACAAATGGAGCTGATGAACTTGATTTTACATGTGCTCTGCAAATAAGTAGAGTTGGAGCTATTTTTCCCACAAGCTAAAATAATAATATTCAAAAGAAAATTTTTGGTTGGGTATACTTTCAGGTTGGCAAGACAAGGTAAGGAAGAGGAGAATAAGAAGAATAACAATAACAGAATAAGAACAATAGAAAGCAAGCAATAACATGCCCAATATATGAGCAACTATATTAAATGTAAATAGATTGAATACTCCAATAGAAAGAGACAAACATCAATGCACTTGATTTTTTTTAATGCTGCTTGCAAGAGAGACTTGTCCAATATATGGATACAGAAATAAGGAAAGCAAAAGACAGAAAAAGTTACACCGTACAAATATTAACCCAAATTAAACTGGTGTACCTACATCAGTATCCGAGCAACAGGTTCCCTCGCTTTCTTCCTGGTGGCTCAGTGGGGTAAGTTCTTAGCTCCGCATTCATATCAGCAAAAGTAGAGTTTAAGGGGGAAAAAAGCAATGCTAAAGAGAAATAAGGTCTTCTCAGATAACTCAGTGGTAAAGAATCTGCTGCCAATCAATGGGTTTGATCCCTGGTCAAGAAGATCCCCTTGGAGACGGAAATGGCAACACACTCTAGTATTCTTGCTGAGACAGTCCCATGGAATGAGGAGCTTGGCAGTCTCCATGGGGTTGCAAAGAGTTGGATAGGACTAAGCAATTGAGCATGCATGCGCTCAAAGAGATAATCACGATGAAAGCAAAAAAGATCAATTTATCAAACAGATGCAATTCTAAATGTGTATAAAACTAATAATGTAGTTTCAAAATATATAAAACAAAGCTCAAGAGAAAAAAAAGTTGACAAACCCACAATCCCCTTTTCAATAATTTATAACATAACCACATTTTCTTAAAAAGGTAAAATGTGTATTATTGTTTTAATAGACAGCCTTTGAAAAGAGGAATCTGCCTACAGTTATTTAAAGATACTTAAACTGAATAGTTTCTAAGTAAATATGAGGGCAAGAGGAGATGAAGTGACAAAGGATGAGATGGCTGGATGGCATCGCTGACTCAACTGACATGAGTCTGAGCAAGCTCCAGGAGATAGAGAAGGGCAGGGAAGCCTGGCTTGTTGCAGTCCATGGGGTCGCGAAGAGTCGGGTATGACTTAGCTACTGAAAAATGACAAATATATGAAACCTGTGATGAAAACTTTATAATCATTAGGGAAACTTTGTCTGACTCTCTTCTTAGAAAGTCAGAGACAGAAGAAATGACGGAAAAGACTAGAATCAACTTCAAAAGTCAAATGAATGCTTTATATGTACCCAATAGGTGGTTAGATAACCTACTCAGGTGGGAAGAGAAGTGAGTGTGAGCATAGTACCAAACTGTTCAAGACCCAAAGGATCAGGTTGTGAATAAAGATAGCAGGGAGCCTTTTCTCTGAGAAGTCAGGATGAATATGTTTTTCAAAATAAAGTGCATTGCTGCTTGGAAGCATAGAATGGGGTCTGAAGATATATTAATTAATATTTGAAATAGACTGCTAAGCAATTCTTGCTACAAATGTTCTTCAGAACCACTAAACTAATCCTGATATACCATTTATTCTAAAAGTCAAATAATCTTTTTAATAATCAGAAAAAAAATAGAAAATATTAGTTTTGCATACTTTTAAAGCTATAACTCAGGGTTCAATCCCTGGGTTAGGAAGATCCCTTGGAGAAGGGAATGGCAACCCACTCCAGTGTTCTTGCTTGGAGAGAATTCCATAGACAGAGTAGAATGAATTTCCTGACATTTGTAATTTATATAGAGAAAATAATTTTTTGAGCAGGACCTCCTAGATGCCCTGTGGAAGGGCAGGTATAAAAATTTGAACATCAAATTGTTTAGAAGGCCAATTAATTTTACCATTCAGAAATGTGTGTGCATTTATGTGTGTGTGTGTGTGTGTGTGTGTGTGTGTGTGTGTGTGTGTGTGTATGTGTGTGTGTATGGGGGTGGAATCCAGGCTTTGAAGCAAAATGCGCCCAAGGATGGAATTTAAAAAGCTATTCTCACCCGAGTTACTAAAGATAAGGACAAATTCAGTAAAGAGATTTAATTAACAGAAGTTGCACTAAAATGAGAATAAAAGTGAAAGCAGTTTGATCATCATTAAGAGAGAGTAGGAAATAGCAACCCTCTCCAGTATTCTTGCCTGGGAAATCCCATGGACAGAGGAGCCTCATTGGCTATAATCCATGGGATCGCAAAAGAATCTGACATGACTGAAGCGACTAAACAACACCGACTCCAGATGAGAATCCAGCTTTGAGAGTCTCTTCATGACAACCGTTGGATCCTAAGTACGGGAATCAGCTGAGCAAATTCTCAGACTCCTGACTTCGCTGAACTGTGTGGCCACATAACAGCCTAAGTTGCTAAATTTGTGGTAATTTGCAACAAAGAAATCGATAACAAATAAAAGTTTCTCTAAAAGTAACTTCTCAGAAAAGCCAAAGGATATTAAAAACATGCATTCAGGAAAGTCTAGTAGTTATCAGGAAGATTGTCTTTACCGTCCATGTACACTTATTTGCAATTTACTATGAAGGAGAATTGTTTCCACTTTGGTTGAATGGCTGCTTTGACTATTTCTAAAGATTTACAGTGTTAATAATAAAGGTGAAGGCTAGGTCTTAGGCAGTGCCTAAGGAGAGATTTGTCTTGCCTCTCTCACTTCAGACTACAGACTGATTTTTCAGCCGTCACTGTGGCAGTGGTGAAGACAAGGGGACTTTGATTTTCTCTTCTGTCTGCAAAGGCTCACCTCTAGGAACTCATTTGAGTGGTTGTCGGCTTGGTTAATCTGTCCTGTCCACAGCCCATTTCTGAGAAGACATTATCTAACTGTGAAAAGATTTCCAAGTTCTTTCTGGATAAAATCTCAAAGTGTGGAGTTAATAGTTGCCATTTGCTATGGCAGAGAAATGTCTGACACACACAGATACACTGTCTCCTGCAACTGCATTTTATCCAGCTCTATAGGAAATGTTTTATGTTGAGATCTAAAATAATTCTATGCAACCGGCAATGGAAATTTTTCCAAACTGTTAATTATTTGATCAATCCCCTCCAAAAGAATGGATCAAATACCATTAGAAATGTTAATGATTTGTCATAAATTACCTTGCCTACCTAACCCAACCCTCTTACTTTCCTCCACTGCAGAGAATTGTTGTTAAAATGGACTGTGCTTTGTATGCTTTATTCACAATAGCAATTCCAGGTGCATATGAAGATAAAGGTGACTAATTAGGTTGCTGCTTATTCTCAAGGAAGTAATTAGGCATCATTAGGGTATTATTTTTTAAATTAGGGCTTGCTTTCATGTGGAATTTATATAGTGCTCTGTCTTTGTAGAAACAGTCTTGAAACTCATTCATTTGTTCAAACAAGAAAAATTAAATGTCATTATTAAGATCTACCTTTCTGAAAACATAGCCAAGAGCAATTTGGTCTAAAATTTGTCAGCTTTGCACAAAAGGCAATTTGAACATTAGCAATCAGTCTTTCAAGGTGATTGCTATCTGCATATAAAGATGTTAATTTAAAAAGCCATGAAATCATCCTCCTTATAATCGATGTCAACAACAAATTCCTATTATTCACAAGTTGCTGGGAGATAAAGCGTTCTTAGGAGCACATCCTAATCTCAAGGAACATGCTGAAGTTCTACTTTGCTGGATGTTTTCAAAAAACATCTGAAGATTTGTTTGTATGAGAGAGGACAGCTGTCCTTGTTTATAGATACAGAACTATCATTAAGAGGAACTTAAATGGTCACTTATAGGGTATCAGATAAGTTCTTACATATTTTTCTAAAATATTATACCCTGGCTTACCAAAATGATTATTTAACATTGGCTTAATAAGTTTCTCAGTTTTTTTGGAATCCTTATGACATGCATTTACACTTGAGATTATTTCTTTTTTTCATTTCACCAATTTCTTTCTTTAACTATATAACCCTGGGTAAATGATAATTTTTAATATCTTAATATCTTAATCAGTAAACTGGGATAACGTATTGCCTAACTAAGATATTTTTGAAGATTATGTTAGCTAATCCATATATAATGCTTAGAGTAGTGCCTGGTAAATAATAATAGCTCAAGAAATGTAAATTACTGCTATTTTAGCATTATTACAACTTTTATTATTATTAGCCTATAAGCCCTAGGTATTTAGATAGGCTGACTATTCAAAATTAGTTGGCACACTATCCATTATCTAAACATATTGGCAAGAATTTAGTATTCAAAAATTCACTTCATATTGTAATTTTACTTATAAATTTCCATGCACTTGTCAATTTCTGTCCTTAGCTTGTTGTTGTTCAGTCACTTAGTCATGTCTGACTCTTTGTGACTCCATGGACTTCAGCGTTCCAGGCTTCTCTGTCCTTCACCATCTCCTGGAGCTTGCTCAAACTTGTGTCAATTGAGTTGTTGATACCATTCATCCATCTCATTCTCTGCCATTCCCTTTCCCTTCTGCCTTCAGTCTTTCCCAGCATCAGGGTCTTTTCCAATGAGTCAGTTCTTCGCATCAGGTGGCCGAAGCATTGGAGCTCCAGCTTCAGCATCAGTCTTCCAATGAATATACAGGACCGATCTCTTTCAGAATTGACTGGTTGGATCTCCTTGCAGTCAAGGGACTCTCAAGAGTCTTCTCCAACATCACAGTTCAAAAGCATCAGTTCTTTGGCACTCACCATTCTTCCTTAATTTCAACAAATAAAATTATTTCCTAGTTCATTGATAAATAAAGATTATTAGAAAGGAACATCC
>ML661908.1:1690253-1700577 GCA_007570785.1 Antilocapra americana | reverse complement strand
TATTTCCTAGTTCATTGATAAATAAAGATTATTAGAAAGGAACATCCATAGACATTGGCTACCATTCCTACCAGCACACAGTATCTGCAAACATATTCTGCCTTCTCTCTTTTATTAATACCATTGATGAAATTTCCAAGCTTCTATTTAAAGGCAGTCTCCTCTTTGCTTCATAGGATTTCATGTATCCCTATCTCAAAGACACAGTTCCATCAGTTCTCTCTTATCATCAGAGATTCCTCACCCATCAGTAATCATTTTCTCTCAAATGAACTTGTTACCATCAGTATGAAGCTTCCACCTTTTAGGTATACCTCCTTTTTGACTTGCCTTCCCCCAGAAGATACCATATCATTTATTTATTTGTTTACTTTTGCATTGAAATATCACCTCAAAATAGTTGTTTATACATCCTGCCTCCAATTTCTCTCCTGCACTTCTTGCTTATACTAGTTTTAGAGCCTACCAGTTGGCCAAAATTCCTATCCCAGATGCTTTGTAAATTCAAGTTTCAATTCTAAATGAGTATCTTACTTGACCTACCAGGAATATTAGAAAAAGTTAGTCATGTCTTCCTGTTTGATATGTCATGTCTTCTTTTTCATTTGTCTTTCAAAATGCCACCTCTTAGTTTTCTTCTAACCTGACTAGTCATTCTTTCTCAGTGCTCTGTCCCTTGGTGATTTAATTTGTTTACATAGATTTCAACAAAATCTATATTATAATGACTTGAAATACATATATTCAAATGCTGACTTAACAGCTCTGCTTTGATATCTAAAGTACATGTTAACAAGTGGAAGTGAAACTTGCTCAGCTGTGTCCGACTGTTTGCAGCCCTATGAACATATCTCACCAGGCTTCTCTGTCCATGGAATTCTCCAGGCAAGAATCCTGGAGTGTGTAGCCCTTCCCTTCTCCAGGGGATCTTCCCCACTCCAGGATCAAACCTGGGTCTCCTGCATTGCAAGCAGATTCTTTACTGTCTGAGCCACCTGGGAAGCCCAAGATACATATCATATTATCACAAACTGATTTTTCCTCATGAAACCTCTTTGAGCAATAGCCTTTGAGGGCAACTATACACTCCCATTAATATGGCAAAAGATTACGTTTTATTCTGTAGCAAAAGGAAGCAAGGCACTATCCATGTTTTGTTTTGTTTTGCTTTTACAAAGGGAAATAGTGTATCAAATCTTAGAAATATAATGTCCAAGAATATACAGCGTGAATGGGCATTGGAAGAGACTATAAACAACTAAATCTGTTTACTGTTATAATGCCACTGTCATAGTCCAAGAGGAATAGGGGATGAGGGTCTAAGGTGAGAAAGAGAAAGATAAAATAGAGGCTGCAGGCTAAGTAGAGATTTACCAAGTCTATGGATTATGGTGTCATTAACTTGACCAGAGAATACAGCAGAAGCAGCAGATTTTAGGAAGGAGAATATGTTTTTGGATTCTGGTTTGGGGAATTGTAAGGTTGAAGGGTCTGCTAGAGGGTCCAAAAAAATCCACACACTTAGATTTCAATTCTTTGACAAATAGCTGGAACTGAGAATTGTTATGTGGAAATTGAGAAATAAAAAACTCTTCAGGCCATATCTGTGAGAATTAAATGAATCAGTAGGGTTAAAGTTATGATCACATATTCTGGAAGCCATTCTTTATTGGTTGTGTGATATCAGGCTAGTAATTTAATAACCCTGGGCCTCAGCTTTCTTACCTCCACAATGGGATGAGAGGAGTGACTGCAGTGGCAAAAGTCTTGTTCTTGCCAAAAATTTAGTCCCTGGGTGCAAAAAGGATGTAGAGAAAAGAAGGAGGATGATGATGAAACCAAGGAAGTCACTAGTGTTATAAGAGTGATCAGAGAAAGATGGGAGACCAGGGGACTGAAAGAATCATGTTTAATTGGTAAAAGAAAACAAAAGCTGAAGCACCATATACACTACTACACACTACCAAGATTGTTACTGCAAATAGAGTATTTACTGAACAAAAACGTAGTTTATAGTAATAGCTTATAGTATTAGCACTTGCCAATGCAGAGTACAGAGGTGGAAGCACAGTCAACAGCACTGCTCAGTGAGGCAGATGGTGACAGCCAGCAAATTGGTGAGTGAAAAAAAAAAAAAGCAGAATAAATACTAGCATATAAGTGTGCGTTCTTGGTGAATTAGTAGTGGATGTTTATATGCAAAATCAATGGACTCATCCTTCAGAAAACATCTAATGTCTTTATAAAATTTAATTTAGCATACATTATAGGCTTTTGAGCATGTCATAAATACCAATTGAGGATGATAAAATGTAGGCACAAAGTAATTCAATGAAGAGATGCTGGTAAGCCATATATTAAGTACACCAATTACAAACACACACACACAGCAATTACCTCAGTGTACTTGATGAAACATGGATTATTTATTGCTTGTTGAATAAAATTTTGAAACAAATGTAGAGAACTGTATTATGTCAACAGGGAAATAAAGGAATTTTAAAGCTGAAAATAATGGTCTCTCTGAAAAGGCTTCATCAAGATATAAGCGTAAACTCTGTCTAGAAACCCTATTAAAATAACTAAAGGTAAACTCTGTCTAGAAACCCTATTAAAATAACTAAAGGTAATCAAAGAATATATATATATATGTGATTCATTTATACCTAAACACTTGTCCAAAGAATGCATTGCATCTTTGTGGTTATACAAGTTTTGTCCCAGTGTGATTATTTACTCGGGTTTGAGACTTAAACATAAAGTGTTTGGAACCGTAAGTTCTGAGGTCATAGTGGCTTTGTAAACTGAGTAAAGTGACTTTATCCCTTTGAGGTTTTTTCTTTAATATTTGTACAATAGTAAAACAAAAACAAAACCAAAGTTTGTTAGTCATACCTCGTAAGATATTTTTAAAATGTAAATAAATAAGGCTATATACTCTAACTCGCAATGTACATATTACTTAACATCCTTAGAATTATTATGATTTTGTATGTGACTATAGCTTTGTATTATCATTTTCCTTGTCGAAAAAGCAAAATAAAATATCCTGGTCTAAACCTTTTTCATTGTACATGCCACTGAAGGTTGTAATTTTGCATGTTTAGGATCTATTGATTTGTAAAATTAATTTTGTTTTGTTTCATGGTTGCACATATACATATTCCTACAAAAATGTCTTGTTTCTGCATGAGAAGTGAATCTTCTTGCCACCACAGCTCTTCTACCTTCTACATTTATATCCCAATAACAGACATTATTTTATATAATGCATAACATTTTTCAAAAAAATTTTTAGATCTACCGACAAGCTGATTCCCAAGTAGGTTTTGTCATCCCATATTCATTTTTAATACTCATAACAGTTAAGCTTTAGCAAGTTTTATATCTTAAATGTTTATAATGATCCTGCCTTGCTTTTAATATTTGATATACCTTATTAGTATAATTACTGTAAATTTTGTCATAAGATAAAGAAGTAATATTATCTCAGTTCTTATATGCTGCATGATTTTAAGTCAGTATAAGTGAGTAAACAAACAAATAAAAATCCTCAAACCCCCCACTACAAAACAAACAAAAAAACCCCCTAAAACAGAAAAACAAGCAAAAAATGTCTCTGAACCTTATCTCTTTATGTGTAAAGTAACAAATATGTCACAATCTTTTATTAAGATTGCCAATGTTTAATGCAATTTTAACTTTTATAAACTCGTAATTATCACCATCAATGATCATCTCCAGATGAACATATCTGTTTTCAGGATCAAGGACTTATATCAATTCTTTGCATTTCTATACTCTCACAACTGTCTAGCTCTTGAAAATACTATTTTATGGTAGATTTTTATTTTCAATCAATTATCCTTCTTTAAACTGTCTCTAGAAAATCTAGTTTTCCTTTCCTGACCTATGGTCCTAGTCATAGTCCTTATTATATAATAAACACGGTTTTGTAAGGGCGTTCTAACCTTCTAATTTATTTTTGTGTGTAGTATCTACTCCTCACAATAGAATAGTTGCCTGATACATTCTTTCCCACACGTGAATTTCCCAAACATCATATTTTTTTTAGGTTCCCATTAGTTATCTGTATTAGTATCTATTGAATGGTTTGCCTTGAAAACCTACAGAGATCATTCTGTCATTTTTGAGATTGCATCCGAGTACTGCATTTCAGACTCTTTTGTTGACCATGATGGCTACTCCATTTCTTCTAAGGGATTCCTGCCCACAGTAGTAGATACAATGGTCATCTGAGTTAAATTCACCCATTCCAGTCCATCTCAGTTCACTGATTCCTAGAATGTCAACATTCACTCTTGTCATCTCCTGTGTGACCACTTCCAATTTGCCTTGATTTATGAACCTGACATTCCAGAATCCTATGCAATATTTCTCTTTATAGCATCCCACCTAGGTCCTATCACCAGTCACATTCATGACTGGGTATTGTTTTCGCTTTGGCTCCATCCCTTCATTCTTTCTGGACTTATTTCTCCACTGATCTCCTGTATCATATTGGGCACCTACTGACCTGGGGAGTTCTTCTTACAGTGTCCTATCTTTTTGCCCTCTTACAATATGTCAGCAAATTTGGAAAACTCAGCAATGGCCACAGGACTGGAAAAGGTCATTTTTCATTCCTATCCCAAAGAAAGGCAATGCCAAAGAATGCTCAAACTACCACACAATTGTACTCATCTCACATGCTAGTAAAGTGATGCTCAAAAATCTCCAAGCCAGGCTTCAGCAATGCATGAACCATGAACTTCCAGATGATCAAGCTGGTTTTAGCAAAGGCAGAGGAATCAGAGATCAAATTGCCAACATCCACTGAATCATCGAAAAGCAAGAGAATTCCAGAAGAACATCTATTCCTGCTTTATTGACTATGCCAAAACCTTTGACTGTGTGGATCACAATAAACTGTGGAAAATTCTGAAAGAGATGGGAATATCAGACCACCTGACCTGCGTCTTGAGAAATCTGTATGCAGGTCAGGAAGCAACAGTTAGAACAGGACATGGAACAACAGACTGGTTCCAAATAGGGAAAGGAGAACGTCAAGGCTATATATTGTCACCCTGCTTATTTAACTTCTATGAAGAGTACATCACGAGAAACGCTGGGCTGGAAGAAGCATAAGCTGGAATCAAGATTGCTGGGAGAAATATCAATAACCTCAGATATGCAGATGACACCACCCTTATGGCAGAAAGTGAAGAGGAACTAAAAAGTCTCTTGCTGAAAGTGAAAGAGGAGAGTGAAAAAGTTGGCTTAAAACTCAACATTCAGAAAACTAAGATCATGGCATCTGGTCCCATCACTTCATGGCAAATAGATGGGGAAACAGTGGAAACAGTGTCAGACTTTATTTTTTGGGTCTCCAAAATCACTTCAGAGGGTGATTGCAGCCATAAAATTAAAAGACACTTATTCCTTAGAAGGAAGGTTATGACCAACCTAGATAGCAGATTGAAAAGCATAGACACTACTTTGCCAACAAAGGTCCGTCTAGTCAAGGCTATGGTTTTTCCGGTAGTCATGTATGAATGTGAGAGTTGGACTGTGAAGAAAGCTGAGTGCCAAAAAATTGATGCTTTTGAACTGTGGTGTTGGAGAAGACTCTTGAGAGTCCCTTGAACTCCTAGGAGGTCCAACCAGTTCATCCTAAAGGATATTAGCCCTGGATGTTCATTGGTAGGATTGATGTTGAAACTGAAACTCCAATTCTTTGGCCACCTCATTTGAAGAGTCGACCTATTGGAAAGACCCTGATGCTGGAAAGGATTGGGGGTAGAAGGAGAAGGGGACGACAGAGGATGAGATGGCTGGATGGTATCATCAATTTGGTCATGGGTTTGGGTAGACTCTGGGAGTTGGTGATGGACAGGAAAGCCTGGCATGCTGCAGTTCATGGGGTCACAAAGAGTCAGACACAACTGAGCGAATGAAGTGAAGTGAATTGAACTGAACTGGTATTTATATGTCAATCCCAATCTCCTAACTTATTCCACCCCTCTCCAAGCTCCTTGGTAATCATAAATTTGTTCTCTATATCCATGACTGTATTTCTGGTTTACAAATAAGTTCCTCTGTACCATTTTTCTAGATTTCATATATAAGGAATAGTATGCCATATTTGTTTTGCTCTTTCTGACTTACTTCATTCTGCATGACAGTTCCTAGGTCCGCCCATGTCTCCACTAATGGCACGTCTTTGTTTCTTTTAATGACTAATATTCCACTGCATAGATGCACCATGTCTTTAGCCATTCCTCTAGCAATGGACATTTAAGTTGCTTCCATATCCTGGTAATGTAATGAGTGCTGCAATGAAAACTGATGTGCACACATCCTCAGAATTCTGCTTTTCTCCAGATATATGCCTAAGAATGGGACTGTTGGGTTATATGGTAGATCTTTTTTCACACAGCCAAGGAAACAATAAACAAAATGAAAACACAACACTAGAATAAGAGAAAGTATTTGCACACAAAACAATTGATGAGGGATTAATCTCCAAAATATACAAACAGCTCACACAGCTCAATATAAAAAATAATAAAATGGGAAAAAATATCTAAATAGACATTTTTCCACAGTAGACATACAGATTGCCAACAAACACATGAAAAGATGCTCAACATCACTAATTATTGTGGAAATGAAAGTCAGAACTACAACAAGGTGTCACCTCACACCAGTCAGAAATACCATCGTCCTCAAAAAATTTGCCAACAATAAACACTGGACAGGCAATTGAGAAAAGGGATGTCTCTTACACTGTTGGGCTTCCTCGGTGGGTCAGTCAGTAAAGGATATACCTGCAAAGCAAGAGACACAAGTTAGACACCTGAGTCTGAAATATCCCCTGGAGGAGGGCATGGCAACCTGCTCTGGTATTTTTGCCTGGAGAATCCCATGGACAGAGGGGCCTTGCAAGCTTCAGTCCATGGTGTTGCAAAGATTCAGACATCACTGAAGAGACTGAGCGCAGCTTAGAACTTGCACAGTTGGTAGGAATGTAGATTGGTACAGTCACCGTGGAGAGCAGTATAGAGATTCCTTTAAAAATTGATGTATTCTTCTAAAAAATAGAGACAATCCATGCATTCTTCAGAGTTCTCCAGCTTCCCAGGTGGCACTAGTGGTAAAGAACCTGACTGCCAATGCAGGAGACATAAGAGATGCAGGTTCAATTCCTGGGTTAGGACTGTCCCATGGAGGAGGGCAAAGCAACCCACTCCAGTATTTTTTCTCCTGGAGAATCCCATGGCCAAAGGAGCCTGGGGGCTACCATGAAACAAACCTTGTGAAACCATGAAAAAAAAAACAAGATTTATATATATATATATGTAAATAAATATAACTGAACTAAGTGAGCTCAGTTCAGTCACTTAGTCGTGCCTGACTCTTTGCAACCCTATGGACTGTAGCACACCAGGCTTCCCTGTTCATCACCAACTCCTGGACATTGTTCAAACTCATGTCCGTTGAGTCGGGGATGCCATCCAACCATCTCATCCTCTGTTGTCCCCTTCTCCTCTTGCCTTCAATCTTTCCAAGAATCAGGGTCTTTTTCAGTGAGTCAGTTCTTCGCATCAGGTGGCCAAAGTATTGGAGCTTCAGCTTCAGCATCAACCTTTCCAGTGAATATTTAGCACTGATTTCCTTTACGATTGACTGGATGGATCTCCTTGCAGTCCAAGGGACTCTCAAGAGACTTCTCCAACACCACATCTCAAAACATAATGAGATTCTAATGTTAACCTCATCCAGAAATACCCTCACATACACATCCCAAAATATTGTTTTATCAGGGCACTTGCCCTGGTATCCCAGTAAAGTTGACATATAAGACTAATCATTACAAACATTTTGCCTCCCTGTTCAAAAACTTCTATTGTTTTAAATATGAAGTTGATCATTTTCACTTAAAAGTAAATGATTAGCCATTTTCAGAATATCAGATGAGCTTTCCTGGTGGCTCAGATGGTAAAGAATCTGAATGCAGTGTGGGAGACCTAGGTTCAATCCCTGGTTTGGGCAGATCCCCTGGAGGAGGGCATGGCAACCCCTCCAGTTTTCTTGCCTGGAGAATCCCCATGGACAGAGGAGCCTTGTGGGCTACAGTCCATGGGGTCACAGAGAGTTGGACAAGGCTGAGCGACTAAGCACAGCATAGACTATCAGGTATATGGAGACTCAATACTTGAGTTTTGTTTTTCCTAAAGAACTATAAACATTAAAAATATAGTATGCAGAAGGGAATAACATGCATTTTTTTTTGCATCATGGATAATCTTCACAAACTAATTTGAATTGTAGGACTCAAGTGGATTTTGTAACATTTATCCTAAAAAAAAAGATGTATATAGGATATGAAAATGTATTAGCTCTTTCAGATAATTTATAAATATCCATAATGGTGAAAAATATCAAATCTGCTAGACATGTCTTGTGAGATACATCCCTGATTCTCTCTTTTTTATAGTGGCTGAAAACATTTGACTCAATTCCACTTTGGGATTATCAGTCTGTTAAGAACTCATTAAATAACATTGAATGTTTCAAGTCTTCAAAAATCAATTGTGCTTATGTTCATGTATTGAAACTACTTACATGATTTTCAAGTCACACAATCAAGAAAGAACAAAGACCAGGCCAAGTGTTTACATTAAATATATTGAAAAAGAAGTAAACACATGAAAATATGGAGACAGTAACATACTTTGAAGCAACATGGATTTATTTGTAAAGTATTTTTAAAGGGAAATTGTTACTATTATGCTAAGAAGACAATAATATACTTTGGTGTTGTTCAATTGCTAAGTTATGTCTGACTCTTTGTGTCCCCACCCCATGGACTTCAGCATGTCAGGCCTCCCTAGTTTTAGATATCCTGAACTATGAAAAACGCTGTCATAAAACCTTTTGGATATAGTTTATTCTGAAAATATTAAATCAGCTTTGCTGAGTTTTCAAAAGCAAGACTTTTCCTTGAAGGGTGATTGAAAACAACTTTCTGACTTAAGATCTTAGATACCATTAGTCCCAATAAAGTTGATGATTTCTTCTGGGAGAGTTTAATCTGTTTGTTGTGACATGGTACCAATAACTCAATTCCATAAAACAATTGTGATTGATTACAGTTGTCCCATGAATTGGCCAGAAGAGAGCCTGAGAAAATCATTTCCAAGCCTGTCTTTCAAAGTGCAACTTTAGAAAATGATGATCTTCTGGATTTAAGTCAAGTTTTTCTCCTGACCATTCACAAAAATACCATTTATTACTCATTTCTTAATTTCCTAAACAGAAAATATCAATGACAATCACAGTCTATGATAGAGGTCACAGCAATTAACTAACTGTAATGACATGTGTTAAGGTTAGGGTTTTTGCTCAAACCCCGAGCTAGTTAATTATTGACATCTCCTGACCGGAATACAGCAGGAACACTTAGAAAGCCACTTTCAGGTCTATTAAAGTGCCACGGCAACCCAGCATTTTTCCATGTCAATGAACAGTGCCCAAACTGAGCTTTGGGCTAGCCATTTAGAAATGAGATAAGTTTATTCTAACTATAATGTGTCTCATCCAATTTTCCTTTGGTCTTCTGCCATTATCACTTTTATTTATGACATCTTCTTGCTGCTTCCTATATCATAACACATAAGAGTATATATTCTCAGAGACATTTTTATACAAGACAGCCTACTAGAAGGGGTATTTACTATTACCCAAGAGAAAAAAAATCACTTTATTACTTCTTAGGTACAGTTAAATCATCCATGACTTTTATGCCTCTTATGTAGATGCTGTGCTGTGCTCAGTATTGTTTGAGTCTGCTACCTATGGACTCTAGTCCACCAGGCTCCTCTGTCCATGGAATTTTCCAAAAAAGAATACTGAAGTGAGTCGTCATTTCCTTCTTCAGGTGATCTTTGCAACCCTGGGTCTAACCTGCATCTCCTGCTAGGTGGATTCTTTATCACTGAACCACCTGGAAAGTCAGAGAGGCACTCCTTATTCTACACATCCTTAAGATTAAATAATTATCTGGAATTATTTTGAATAGAGAGGCTCTAGAGATAAACTTGAAAGAGCTGCCTGCTAAAGAAGTAGCCTTGGTTATATTTTCTATTACTGCATCATTTAAAAAGTTAATTATATTTCGATTAAAAAAACTTAAAAAAGGAAAAAAAAAAAAAGTGGGCCAAAGAACTTAACAGACATTTCTCCAAAGAAGATATAAAAATGGCTAACAAACGCATGAAAAGATGCTCAACATCACTCATTATCAGAGAAATGCAAATCA